>WNWK01053966.1:0-11707 GCA_009830355.1 Cherax destructor | reverse complement strand
TGTTGGCAACAAGTTCCAGCGGTTATACTACAGCTTTATGTATCATTAGTAAGGCCTCACCTAGATTACGCAGCTCAGTTCTGGTCTCCATATTACAGAATGTATATAAATTCATTAGAAAACATTCAGCGAAAATTGACAAAATTAATACTTCGCATTACAAATCTTCCGATTGAAGTCCCTTAAATTACATTCACTTATAAGACGAAGAACGATGGGGACACATGATCGAAGTGTATAAGTGGAATATGGGTATTAATAAAGAGGGTATAAATAGTCTTGAGGATGTCCCTCCAAGAGAGAGCCCGAAATAATGGATTCATATTAGATAAGTTTAAATTTAGAAAGGATATAGGAAAGTATTGGTTTAGAAATAAGGTAGTTGAGTGGAACAGTCTGTCTAGTAGGGTTATTGAAACTAAAACCTTGGGTAGTTTCAAATTTAGGTTGGATAAATACATGAGTGAGAGGGGTTGAATTTGAGTCTGACTTGCACATGCGTAAGTAGATTTATCAAAGCTTATTGCTTAGGTAGCGTTGAAAATGGTTTGAGCAAATATTCTGTTAGTGGGATGGATTGTGAAGGACCTGCCTAGTATGGGCCAACAGGCCTACTGCAGTGTTCCTCCTTTCTTATGTTCTTGTATACACAGAAAGGCGTCATCCTCACTGACAGGTTACTTTATTAATTTTTTTAGGGATTAAAGAAGCGTATATTTGAATGGTGGTAAAAAAAATCTAAAGCGGCCATAATGACCATCGCATAACCGATTGGATTTACACCGAAATAATCCATTAACCTTAAAAGAAATATTTTAATTTTTTTTCATTAATTTTCTTTAAGTACACAGCCCATCAGGATAGATTCCTTGATAACGGTGAGAGGACATTGAGCCAAGGAACTGGACTTGGGCTTCCAATTCTTTGGATTGAACCTGAATACCTCTTATTCGACAGGAGTTATATAGCCCCTACAAATTTAGTGCTTTCCGCTGATCAAAATAAATAATTTTAATTACACTGAAATTACTCGTAAAATACAAAATAATTATACACAAAGTTTCATATTTTTTACTGATTGCTGTTGTAATAACAGCAAGCAGTAAACAGCTAACAGCTGTTAGTGTTAGCTGTGAACTGCTAACAGGTGTTAGCAGTTGACAGCTAACACCTGTTAGTCATAAAAACTAACAGTGGAGGGATATAAAAAAAAAACTAACATTGGTTAGTCCACATTGGTTTCTAAGCAAACCCACATAGAGTGCAAGAACGCCATGTAAAAAAAAAATTACAAAAAAAATTGATCCAAGGATATGGAGCTGCCTTCCTATTCTTCAGACTGAACTTTATTTAATCTCATTCTCTAGGTGCTGTATGACCCATACAGGTTTAACGATTCACAAAAATATAATAGTAATGAATAATATAACTTGGTATAAATGTTCTGATTATATTTCATAATCTTTTAATTATATCTTAAGCAAATCTTAATTAAATCTTTACCTTTCAATAATTATTTTATACAGGTTTAATACTACTGTGCCAAATATTTTCGCTTAAATTAATAATGTTTAGACGCCTGATTAAATAACAGAGAAGAGAAATTCCTCCTGTTTACCTTCGTTCAATTTGCAGAAAGTGGTCGACCGGATGACCATCTCTCCTCACTCATGAATATTAGAGTGGTCCGAGACCAGCTATTAGCTTTAGAGGATGTTGGAGGGAGGAGTGTGTAGTGGGCAGGGGGAGTGTGTAGTGGGCAGGGGAGTGTGTAGTGGGCAGGGGAGTGTGTAGTGGGCAGGGGAGTGTGTAGTGGGCAGGGGTGTGTAGTGGGCAGGGGAGTGTGTAGTGGGCAGGAGTGTGTAGTGGGAGGGAGTGTGTAGTGGGCAGGGGAGTGTGTAGTGGGCAGGGGAGTGTGTAGTGGGCAGGGAGTGTGTAGTGGGCAGGGGAGTGTGTAGTGGGCAGGGGAGTGTGTAGTGGGCAGGGGAGTGTGTAGTGGGCAGGGGAGTGTGTAGTGGGCAGGGGAGTGTGAGTGGGCAGGGGAGTGTGTAGTGGGCAGGGAGTGTGAGTGGCAGGAGTGTAGTGGGCAGGGGAGTGTGTAGTGGGCAGGGAGGTGTAGTGGGCAGGGTGTGTAGTGGGCAGGGGAGTGTGTAGTGGGCAGGGGAGGTGTGGCAGGAGTGGTAGTGGGCAGGGGAGTGTGTGAGTGGGTTCAGTGGAGGGAGTGTGTAGTGGGCAGGGGAGTGTGTAGTGGGCAGGGGAGTGTGTAGTGGGCAGGGGGAGTGTGTAGTGGGCAGGGGAGTGTGTAGTGGGCAGGGGAGTGTGTAGTGGGCAGGGGAGTGTGTAGTGGGCAGGGGAGTGTGTAGTGGGCAGGGGAGTGTGTAGTGGGCAGGGGAGTGTGTAGTGGGCAGGGGGAGTGTGTAGTGGGCAGGCGGAGTGTGTGTCGGGGAGGGGAGTGTGTGTGTCGGGCAGGCGGAGTGTGTGTGTCGGGCAGGCGGAGTGTGTGTGTCGGGCAGGCGGAGTGTGTTGTCGGGCAGGCGGAAGGTGTGTGTCGGGCAGGCGGAGTGTGTTGTCGGGCAGGCGGAGTGTGTGTGTCGGGCAGGCGGGAGTGTGTGTGTGTCGGGCAGGCGGAGTGTGTGTGTCGGGCAGGCGGAGAGTGTGTGTGTGTCGGGCAGGCGGAGAGTGTGTGTGTCGGGCAGGCGGAGAGTGTGTGTCGGGCAGGCGGAGAGTGTGTGTGTCGGGCAGGCGGAGGGTGTGTCGGGCAGGAGGAGTGTGTGTGCGGGCAGGCGGAGTGTGTGTGTCGGGCAGGCGGAGTGTGTGTGTCGGGGCAGGCGGAGAGTGTGTGTCGGGCAGGCGAGAGTGTGTGTCGGGCAGGCGGGGAGTGTCGGGCAGGCGGTGTGTCGGGCAGGCGGAGTGTGTGTCGGGCAGGCGGAGTGTGTGTCGGGCAGGCGGAGGTGTGTGTCGGGCAGGCGGAGTGTGTGTGTCGGGCAGGCGAAGTGTGTGTCGGGCAGGCGGAGTGTGTGTCGGGCAGGCGGAAGTGTGTGTCGGCAGGCGGAGAGTGTGTGTCGGGCAGGCGGAAGTGTGTGTCGGGCAGGCGGAGTGTGTGTCGGGCAGGCGGAGAGTGTGTGTCGGGCAGGCGGAAGTGTGTCGGGCAGGCGGAGAGTGTGTGTCGGGCAGGCGGAAGTGTGTGTCGGGCAGGCGGAGAGTGTGTGTCGGGCAGGCGGAGAGTGTGTGTCGGGCAGGCGGAGAGTGTGTGTCGGGCAGGCGGAGAGTGTGTGTCGGGCAGGCGGAGTGTGTGTCGAGCAGGCGAGAGTGTGTGTCGGGCAGGCGGAGTGTGTGTCGGGCAGGCGGAGAGTGTGTCGGGCAGGCGGAGAGTGTGTTGGGCAGGCGGAGAGTGTGTTGGCCAGGCGGAGGTATACTGGCACTGAGCAGAATGTATTGGGAGGGAGGAGCTTTGAGCGCGGAGTGTGGTGGGATTAAATAATAATACAAATAATAATAGCCCTAAAATAAAATGTTTAACTTAAAGATGAATTATTCTGAGTAAATCTTTAAAACAGTTACATGGAAAGCTCTGGTGTGTATCAAGATCAAGTCAGAGTAGTAGTAGTTACGTAATACTGACATTAACAGTAACACTGAGTTTAAAATCAATCAACTACGTAAAGCGTCATTAACACTACGTGACACTATTCTCATTAACAGTCGAAGACAATTTAATCCCATATACGGACTTAGGGGAATTTAAGTAAACTCTAAAGTGAATATTTTCTAATATATATCTCCCCCTCCATTGTATATGTACTGTTGCACTCTGGGTATACACAACAGGAGTGATATATTCGTCTGAACATAATATATAAAAAGTGTTTTCAATCGAATCGTTGGTTAATGGGGTCATGAGTTTCATCAGTCAAGAATACTTTCCTAAACTCAAAGCATACATGCACTTCACGAGTCACATACGAGTGTGATTCTTCGAACTGGTTGGTTAATAACAGAACTCACTAGTGGCGAAACGTTTCTTTTAATAAATATCCTGAACTGTACATAAACGTCTTTTTCTCCAATACGATTTGAAGTTTATTGACAACAAGAGGGTTAAGGTTACATTTACCACGTTCACCAGTGACCAATCATATTGTTAAAAAACTAAAATAGTTGTTATAATGAGCTCTCGGTATATTCAGTCAGGGCTCACTTCATTAGGTACACCTATACACCAGGTCATTATTGCTAATATCGAATTAGGCAGTCACGTGACAGAACTCGATCCAGACATGGTCAAGAGGATCAGTTGTTGTTCAGATCAAACATCGAAATAGAAAGAAAGCGGATCTAATTGACTTTGATCATGGAATGAACGTCGGTCGCAGAGGGAGTGGTTTGAGTGATTCAGAAACATCTGTTCTCCTGGGGTTTTACACGCACACTAGTCTCTGAAGTTCACAAAGAATAGTGTGTAACACGAAACGCCGAGTGAGCGGCAGAACTGAGGGAAAAAACGCCTTGCTAATGAGGTGTCGGCGAATTGCCAGACTGCTGCAAGCTAACAGGAAGGTGGCGGTAACTCGTATAACCACGTATGACATCAGTAGTATGCCAGACGGAATCGTTGAATGCACGTCACGTTGAACCTTGAAATGGATAGGCTACAGCATCAGAAGGACCACACTGACTTAAACTCCTGTCAGGTAAGAACAAGTCAGAGGATACATTGGACAGAGTTCTCACCAAATCTAGACAGTAGAAGATTGGAAAAACGTTGCCTGGTCTGATGAATCTCGATTTTAGCTGCAGCATCATGAAGATAATAGGGATTGAATTTGGCGCAAACCTTTGGGAGGTGGCGGAACGAAAGATTTGTAGCATGAATGTGCAGTCAAGAAATCTATAGCAACTGCGTCATGCTATTATGTTAACATGGACCAGGATCTCTAAGGAATGTTTCCAGAACCTTATTGAATCCATATCACAAAAAAACCAGGGTTTCCTGGGGGCAAACAGCGGCCCTGTCTAGCAATAGAAGAGTGTGTGTATATATATGTGTGTGTGTATATATATATATATATATATATATATGTCGTGCCGATTAGGTAAAACTGGTCAATTAGCAAGAACTCATCTAAAATTAAGTCTCTTCTAAAATTTTCTCTTATACGTTTAAAGATATATTTTTTTCATTTATGTTAATGTAAGAATTTATAATTTTTTAACAAGAGAAACTTTGAAAACCTACCTAACCTTATTACAACAAGCGCAATTTAATTTAGCCTAACCCAACTAAATATATATTTAGATACGTTAACATTAATTTAATAATAAACAAACACAATGAAATATATTTTTTTCGTTATGTTCAGAATGATTTTGGCGAAATTATTGCATACACAAATTTTCACTTGTCTTATATGGCAAGGTGAGCGTTGCTATTTAATATAAAATCGCAAGTTATACCTAATCGGCACGACATACATATATATATATATATATATATATATATATATATATATATATATATATATATATATTTTTATTAACTTTCAACGCACCGGCCGTAAACCACCGAGGCAGGGTGGCCAAAAAGGAGAAAGGAAAGTTTCTCCTTTTAAATTTAGTAATAGTATATATACAGGAGAAGGGGTTACTAGCCCCTTGCTCCCGGCATTTTAACCGCCTGTTACGACACGCATGGCTTACGGAGGAAGAATTCTATTCCACTTACCTATGAAGATAAGAGGAAATAAACCAGAACAAGAACTATTAAGAAAATAAAAGAAAACACAGTGGGGTGTGTGTGTGTGTGTATATATAGATGCTTGTACATGCTTTTGTAGTGTGACCTAAATGTAAGTAGAAGTAGCAAGACGTTCCTGAAAATTTGCATGTTTATGAGACAGAAAAAAGACACCAGCAATCCTACCATCATGTAAAACAATTACAGGCTTTCGTTTTACTCACTTGGCAGGACGGTAGTACCTCTCTGGGTGGTTGCTGTCTACCAACCTTTTGAGTGTGTGTGTGTGTATATTATATATATATATATATATATATATATATATATATATATATATATATATATATATATATATATAAACATTTTCCAAACTGCGGCAGGCCAGGATTCGACCCCACGACACATTGTCCTGCCTCAAGAGACAACACAACGTACGTGTCACCATATCCACTACGCCATAGATCCTACAAACATCATGAGACCAGTGAACTAGTCTTGTTTCATGTTGCGAGGACACAAGTGGCAGTGGATGAGCAATTCCACTTGTTTCATGGTTTCATTGCTATATAGACTGCTTGTTGAGGCGGGTATTCAAACAGGAGGAGGCTGAAATTAATCCTTGCGCATCCACTGCCACGAATGTCCTTTCAACATGAAACAAGTCTAATGACTAGTTCTCTAGTTTGATGTTGTTTGTAGGATCGATGGCGTAGTGGATAGGGTGACACATACGTTGTGTTGTTTCTTGAGGCAGGACAATGTGTCGTGGGGTCGAATCCTGGCCTGTACAGTCACATATATTAAACCCACGCAGACCGTCGAATGCATTCCATAGATGTGGTAACCTGAAGCTAATAGACTCGTAATGTAGGTAAATGGTTAGAGAACCGACACGTTGATAAATTAGACATTGTGGAAACGCTTCGCTACTGTGGCTGTATTCTTATTAAGATTCATGGACTGATTACATCGACTCCAATCTAAAGGACTGATTACCTCAGTCTCCTTCTGTTCTTCACTATTCTTTGTATTGGACTGATGAAGTCACTGTGTGGAGAAACGTTTCCACAATAAAGATACCCAAGTATTTCAGACTCATAATGTTGCTCAGTGACCGTACCAGGATAAGAAGTTGACAACCGAGTGATTACTAAGAATACTAGAAATAATACAAGGCTGCAAATAGTAATAGAACCATTCGCAGCCAGAAACTGAGCTACTGGTACACTCAGCTCTGCAAGTGGCAGTGGATTAACATTAGTAGTTGAAGATAGTAGCAGAACTAATTTAAACGGAGGTATGGCCCACGTCTAATATACATTTCCAAATCTCCGGTAAATTCCATCCCATTTTTCAATATTGTATGAAATATTTTCCCTTCGTTTTTAATCTATCAATGGCCGGAGTGAATGGAATGTGGGGAGAGAGAGCTTTGTCCTTTTCTAAACTTGATTCATACCCCGTGATTATAGACGATAGTCCTTAATCTAGGTAGACGTATAATGTTTTGTTTGTAAATAACCTAGGTATGGCATTCCAAATGGTGTTTCCTGTCATCCCCCATCAACTCCCATGCATGACCAAACGCAAAAGCTAAATGTAGTCAGCATTACAACATCACGATTAGACTCGAGTAGAAAGTTATCAATACAGCGTCACAATACCACCAGAACAGAATGTTGTTATAGTGTGATAATATCCCCTGGACAATCAGTGTATAAGTACTGTAAATCTGAAGCACACAAGCAAACTGATAACTTTGCATTCATATTATTATAATGTTTACATAAATTATATAATAAAAAAAATATTATTAGAGGTAAAATTATTACCTTGGTTATACTGAATTTCTCTAGGTACAGATATCCGAGAGAAAAATTTCAACAATGCCTTAATATTTCTGGAATTGTCCTCATAGGTATCCTTCAGAATACCTGTTAGCTGTGTCTAATATATCGAATAGATATAGATTTCCTGATTTAGTATATTGCAAGGAACTAAGCAAGTCTATCAATCTAGAAAATAGTCACCATGATCAGAAAATGGATAAAATTAAACTTTTTTATTTCCCAGGTAGCACAACATTATATTTAGTCAACGAGAGATTTCCTCAAACCAAATATAATGTTTGGTGATTTTTTTCTTAGTTTTTCCTACTCCATGGAGACTTCCCTTAGGAGAGCCATGTACTAATTGTAGCACCTTCTGTCGGAAAGAATGTGGAAGAACAATTCTGGGAGAATGTCTGTAATACCGGGATTATCAGAGTGGAGTGTACTTATAAGGATATTCCCATGGTTACAATAAGTTATCTTCCATTTCTGAATCTAACTTGAAGCAGCAGCTCTAATACCCTTGAATACATCTCCAGCCTGGTCACTAATCAAATATTGGCTAGTAAGAAAGAACTTACCTCCTTGGTAGAAATAGCCATATCAGCTATACCTGGTTTTCCTGACGATAGCCTTGTCTCATCAAAAAAAAAATCCCACATGGACACACTCCAGAGATGGTGAAAGTGGATGTGCTGAATCTTATGTTTTAGCCATTGCTCTTATAATAGCACAGAGATAAAACTGACCAAGATCAAAACGAAATCTGTTCATTCGTACAGTTAAGGATAACGAATGGTTCTTCAGATTTTCCCAGAAGTAATAAAATCATTACCAAATAAACAACTGAGTTCCTTCACCTGGGAATTAATGCGATCGATCTACTAACAGGTATTCTGTAGAATACTCGTGTGCAAAGGAGCCTTAGTGATAACCTTCGTACGACTCTGAGTATCCCTGAGAAGACAAGTTGACACATAGTGGTGACGCTCCTTTCCAACTCAAAGTAAGATACTTCGCTCTTTCTCATTAACTGTGTACATTTACTGTAATGTCACTCAAAGTGAGACCAATTTCATCACTGCTGAATAAATGACTAAAAGCTTGTAGGTGCCTCTGTGCTAGTCACTTGCATAGCATCTCATCATGTGGTTTTCCAGGGGTAGTATGAAAGCTGTCACTTTCCCATAATGATGTTTCTGCATATTTTGTTGTGGAGAGTGTCCTTGATAACGTTCGCCATGTAACCCATCTCAGTCATCCTAACTGGTCCTGTCTCGCTCTTAAAATATTTGTCCTCTGTGTGACCCCCCATCCCCATTCAGACACCAAAAACAGTTTACCTGATGCTCCTTGGTCTTGGAAGAACTGCGTTTTTCCCTTAAGTACATGTAATAAATGGGTAAATGGAGGTTCATAAGGCAATGGTGGTTACTGTTTCCTGTCAGGGTAATAAAGTGTTTGTGACCCACTCTCCTCATGTAGCACAAAGATCATGGACAGTAGTAAATGTGTTTACCTAAATTATGTTGAACACTTGAGAATATGCATTAGTAGAAATCTTCACAAAGAATTGTAACAAGTAATTATCGCCAAATGCACTAGTAGCCCTGTATTGACGAGGTTTTCTTGGCCCTGACAAAACATTAAATAGGTCTGTTATGGCTGGCGACGGAGTTTTCTAAAAAAAAACTGTTGGTATTTCTTAGCAATTAATTCATAGCCTATAAGCATTTTGCCATTGACCAACTCAATCTACATACTGTTTCCAAGGAAGAGTAACAGTGATTAACTGTGTCTTTCCAGCCAAACGAGAATATATTAAGAGGCACTGTGCTGCCTAGTCGAACCCAAAGAATATGCCTGATTTTCAGGAATCACGAAGCACATTTTAGGACTTCTCTGTAAAAACAGGCACCATAACTGCAGTCTTTTGAACATCAAAGCGAAGTAATACATTACTCACACACATTAAATAGTCCGCTTCATTACTGACACTCCTAGAATTAACCATCAAATAATTCTCTGTTCCATAGTCCTGCCTCTTCCATTTCAAAACTCTCAGCAGCTAATAAATTCAACCCTTTAACATTTTCTTGCATTACAGTTAAACTACTGCTCTAGCTAAAATTTTGCAAAAGAGTTGCAAAATACAACAATAGGAAAAGAGGATTTAGTAGGAAAAGATTATGCACTTACATAACTACCTAAATCAACACCATGTGTTGCAAATGAATGAAGCCCGCATTGCTTCCTCTGGGCTTAAAAATCACCTTAATACTATAAACATTACTTGCAGTCACTGTCTCATCTCATTACACTTCATTAAAGTAAATAATGCAAAATATTCCCAGTGGCTAAATTCCTGGATACCTCCCAGATATTAAGCCAGGATGTCATGGCACCACTTCCCTTTCTAAGCCTGTTATCAGTACTTAAATCCAGAAGCGTAGGAGTTCATGAACAAATGAAACAATACTTTCATTATTAAACTGAATAACTTTACAACAGCTGTGCTGCGATGGGCGATTTAGCTAATCGCTGAATATTAGTTTTTTAAAGTGAAAGAACATTAGCAATATTTAATTAATATTTCTTTCCAGGGTAGAACAATCAGGGTTTGAGCTAAAAGACTGAAAAACTCCAGCACCTTAATTATATTAATTAAGCATAATTTATGTAAAATTCTTTATGTAGACATCATCTATGGTAATACAATTAAATCAAGTTAAGGCAATAATTGAAAGAGGGTCGTGCCCTAGGATGTGAAATACTCAAAGAAGCACTTGCTTGTATGGATACAATGAAGAGTTAGTATTTTGTTTTTGAAATATATTATATATATTGTATTATATATATTATATATATTTTATTATTTTATTTTTATTTTATTTTATTAACACATCGGACGATTCCCACCAAGGCAGGGTGGCCCGAAAAAGAAAAACTTGCATCATCATTCACTCCATCACTGTCTTGCCGGAGGGGTGCTTTACACTACAGTTATAAAACTGCAACATTAACACCCCTCCTTCAGAGTGCAGACACTGTACTTCCCATCTCCAGGAATCAAGTCCGGCCTGCCGGTTTCCCTGAATCCCTTTATAAATGTTACTTTGCTCACACTCCAACAACACGTCAAGTATTAAAAACCATTTGTCTCCATTCACTCCTATCAAATACGCTCACATGCTTGCTGGAAGTCCAAGCCCTCGCACAAAACCTCCTTTATCCCCTCCCTCCAACCTTTCCTAGGCCGACCCCAACCCGCCTTCCCTCCACTACAGATTTATACACTCTCGAAGTTATTCTGTCTCGTTCCATTCTCTCTACATGTCCGAACCACCTCAACTCCTCCTCAGCTCTTTGGATAATAGTTTTGGTAATCCCGCACCTCCTAATTTCCAAACTCCGAATTCTCTGCATTATATTCACACCACACATTGACCTCAGACATGACATCTCCACTGCCTTCAGTCTTCTCCTCGTTGCAACATTCATCACCCATGCTTCACACCTATATAAGAGTGTTAGTATAACTATACTCTCATACATTCCCTTCTTTACTTCCATGGACAAAGTTCTTTGTCTCCACAGACTCAAGTGCTCCACTCACCCTTTTTCCCTCATCAATTCTATGATTCACCTCATCCTTCATTGACCCATCTGCTGACATGTCCACTCCCAAATATCTGAATACATTCACCTCCTCCATACTCTCTCCCTCCAATCTGATATCCAATCTTTCGTCACCTAATCTTTGTGTTTATCCTTCTCACCTTACTCTTTCCTATATTCACTTTCAATTTTCTTCTTTACACCCTACCAAATTCATCCACCAACCTCTGCAACTTCTCTTCAGAATCTCCCAAAATCACAGTGTCATCAGCAAAACCAACTGTTACAACTCCCACTTTGTATTTGATTCTTTATCTTTTAACCCACACCTCTTGCCAAGACCCTCGCATTCACTTCTCTTACAACCCCATCTATAAATATATTGAACAACCACGGTGACATCAACATCCTTGTCTAAGGCCCACTTTTACTGGGAAATAGTCCCTTCCATCCTACCACTAACTTGAGCCTCACTATCCTCATAAAAACTCTTCAATGCTTTCAGTAACCTACCTCCTATTCC
>WNWK01053965.1:0-11708 GCA_009830355.1 Cherax destructor | reverse complement strand
CTTGTTAGCCGATCTTTAGCAAGCAAAAGATATTGTTTTGTTGGGTCCCTGGTCATGTTGACGTACAGGGCAATGAACAGGCAGACACTGCTGCGCGGTCAGCAGTACATGACCTTCAGTTTCATATAGAGGTGTTCCTTTCACGGACTATTTTGCGGTCATTGCTACCCACCTTCGCACCCGTTGGCAACAACGCTGGTCTGACCTGCTAAATAACAAACTTCATTCTATTAAACCGATTATAGGTTTCTGGCCTTCTTCTTGTCACCAATGTCGAGGTTGGGAGACTACACTCTCCCGTCTTCGCATCGGCCACACTCGTCTTACTCACGGGTATCTCATGGAGAGGCTCCTGCCCTCTCTGTGAGCATTGTCAGGTTCCAGTGTCTGTTCGACATATTCTTTTGGACTGCCCACTCTATCAACGAGCACGCAGAATTTACCTCCAACGGCGTCTTCGCTCTGCGGCTCTTTCTTTACCTTCCCTTGCAGATGGACCCTCCTTTAATCCTGATTCTCTCGTTGACTTTTTGACAGAAACTGACTTATTACACAAACTCTGAAGATTATACGTCTAGCACCTCCCTCAGTCCCTTCTACCTCGATCTCTTGCTACCCTCTATCCCTGCACTATCCACCGTCCTGCTGCACTCCATACCCTACTAATCATCCATCTCCCTCTTACAACCCATTCTCCCTGCATCCTGCAATAACCTGCAGCGCTGTATAACCCCTGTGGTTTAGCGCTTCTATTTGATTATAATAATAATTCAACCTACGTCTCTCTCTCTCTCTCTCTCTCTCTCTCTATCTCTCTCTCTCTCTCTCTCTCTCTCTCTCTCTCTCTCTCCTCTCTCTCTCTCTCTCTCTCTCTCTCTCTCTCTCTCTCCACAGAAATCGTCACTGTGATTTAATTTTAAAACTCGTTTAATACTTCCCTCTCCTCTCTCTTCCTCTCCCTTCTCCCTCACCAAAAACTCTCACTCTCACCAACACACTCACTTTCACCAACACACACTACCTCTCACCAACACGCTCTACCTCTCACCAACACGCTCTACCTCTCACCAATACGCTCTACCTCTCACCAACACGCTCTACCTCACCAACACACTCACCAGCACATTCACTTTCACCAACACTCTCTCACCAATACTACCTCTCACCAACACACTCTCACCAACACACTCTCACCATCACACTCAAAAGCGGTGGGACCTGACAACATTTCTCCGTGGGTCATTAGAGAGGGAGCAGAAATGTTGTGTGTGCCACTAACAAAAATCTTCAACACATTCATTGAAACTGGAAGATGGCAAATGTAGTCCCAATTTATAAAAAGGAGACATACACGAGGCATTAAACTACAGACATGTGTCACTGATGTGTATAGTATGCAAAGTCATGGAGAAGATCATTAGGAGGAGAGTGGTGGAGCACCTAGAAAGACACAAGCTTATAAACGACAACCAGCACGGTTTCACGGAAGGAAAATCCTGTGTCACAAACCTACTGGAGTTTTATGACAAGGTAACAGAAGTAAGACACGAGAGAGAGGGGTGGATAGACTGCATTTTCTTGGACTGCAAGAAGGCGTTCGACACAGTTTCTCACAAGAGGTTAATCCAGAAGCTAGAGGATCAGGCACACGTAACAGGAAAGGCACTGCAATGGATCGGAGAATATCTGACAGGGAGGCAACAACGAGTCATGGTACGTGACGAGGTGTCAGAGTGGGCACCTGTGACAAGTGGGGTTCCACAAGGGTCAGTCCTAGGACCTGTACTGTTTTTGGTATATGTGAATGACATAACGGAAGGGATAGACTCAGAAGTGTCCCTGTTTGCAGATGATGTGAAGTTAATGAGAAGAAATAAATCAGTCGAGGATCAGGCAGGACTACAAAGAGACCTGGACAGGCTACAACCTGGTCCAGTAACTGGCTCCTTGAATTTAACCCTGCCAAATGTAAAGTCATGAAGATCGGGGAAGGGCAAAGAAGACTGCAGACAGAGTATAGTCCCAGGTTACACAGCCATTCACAATTGCAGGACAGATCAGCGAGGGGGTGGAATAGCTATATATTACTCAGATCAACTTGAATGTATCAATAACTCTTGCATAAGGGATGAGCATGGAGAATATATTATAGCTAAATTTAAATCAAAAGACCTGCAAAAACCCCTCACAGTGATAAACATCTACAGATTACCACAGTCAAACATTCACCAATTTAGTGAAAAACTAGGTAACCTAATAACTGATGCACACATGAACAAAGACCATTTACTGCTCACAGGAGACTTCAATATAAATCTCCTACATGACCAGGACCCACAAGTAACAGAATTCACAAACACTATGAGCAACTGCTTGTTACTACCAACAATATCAAAACCTACAAGAATCTCCGAGACTAGTACCTCACTACTAGACCACATCTGGACTAATACTATAGCCCTCTAAAATCAGGCATCATCACAGACAACACCACAGACCACTATCCGACCTTTCTCATAACTAATCTTGGTAAATTGCCCCTAGATATTACAAAAGTTACCTTCAGACTACATAATGAGTCAGCTGTAAATAACTTTATAACAGCTATGATTAACATTGACTGGCATAATGAGTTAGAAACATATACAGATACTAATGAATGCATCAAGAATTTCCTTAACAAAACCCACCACCTCTATAACAAACATTGCCCTAAAAAACTAAACAGATCACAGCTAAGAGACTTAACAATCCCTGGCTAACACCCAGCATCCTTAAATCCATTAACAAAAGGCACCAATATGAAAAACAATACAGAAGGGGTCTAATAACCAGAGAACAATCCAAACGCTACTCATCAACCCTTACCAGCCTGATAAGGAGATCAAAAAAATTGTATTATGAGAACAGACTCCAGAACATAAAAGGTGATATGAAAAAGACCTGGAAGACCCTATCTGCAATTCTAGGAAATAATAAGATAGCGAAAAACAACACCATCAAATTATCAAGAGCAGATGAACCCCTACTCTCACCTACTGAGACAGCAAACAGACTTAATGTTTTCTTCTCCACCATAGGAAAGAATCTAGCGAGTAAAATCCCAAGCTCAAACACCCGTCCAACAGACTACCTCACAAACACCTACCCTAATACGCTATTCCTAGCTCCTACCAACCCAATTGAAGTCTCGCTCATAATCAACACCCTTAAAAACAAGGCAGGAGACATAAACAGCCTACCAACTTTTATGTACAAAAAGCTTCACAGGTACTGTCACCAATCATAGCAACACTATTCAATAAATCCATTGAAGCCTCTACCTTTCCATCAATTCTCAAAATAGCTAGGGTCACCCGATCCACAAAGGAGGTGATCAAACAGACCTGAATAATTATAGACCAATTTCTAATTTACCATTGCTTTCTAAAATCTTCGAAAAATTAATTCATAGACAAATCTATTCCTACCTCGTCTCACACAATGTACTCAACCCCTGTCAATTTGGATTCAGGACAAACAAGAGCACAAACGATGCTATTACACACATGTTGGAGTTAATATATACAGCACTTGAGAAAAAGAAGTCCCACTGGGAATCTTCATTGATCTCCGCAAAGCTTTTGATACAGTCGACCATGATTTACTGCTCACAAAATTAGCACACTATGGTATAAGGGGCACCCACTCAACTACCTAAAATCATACCTCACCAACAGAAGCCAATACGTGTACACAAATGGAGAGAACTCTTCCACACAACCAATTACAATCGGAGTCCTCAAGGAAGTGTCCTGGGGCCACTCCTATTCCTCATTTACATAAATGACCTACCGAATGCATCACAACTACTCAAACCCATTTTATTTGCAGATGACACAACATATGTCTTCTCTCACCCAAATCCAGTTATACTGGCCAACACTGTTAATGCCGAATTACAGAAAATATCAACATGGATGACGACTAACAAGCTTACTCTCAATACTGACAAGACCTACTTCATACAGTTTGGAAGCAAAGTCACAAATGTTCCACTTAACATAACACTTAATGGTACACCCATCACAAGACTCACAGAGGGAAAATTCCTAGGAATCCACCTTGACAGTAGCCTTAAATTCCAAACACATATACAACAAATTTCCAAGAAAATCTCGAAGACAGTAGGCATATTATCAAAGATACGCTATTATGTACCTCAATCAGCTCTCCTTGCACTCTATCATTCACTTATCTACCCGTATCTCACCTATGGAATCTGTGCATGGGGATCAACAACGTTAAATCACCTTAGACCACTCATAACACAACAAAAGGCCGCAGTCAGAATGATAACAAATTCCCACTCTAGACAGCATACTCCACCAATATTCAAAAGTCTCAAACTACTCACCGTAAAGAACATTCATACTTACTCTTGTGCCTACTACATATATAAAACTTTACACTCTAATATAAACCCTCTGCTCAAAACTCTCCTCACCAACTTTAATAGGACCCATGACCACAACACACGACACAGATCACTTTTGATATACCCCGTGTTCATATCAACCTATGTAAAAATTCTATGCACATAAAGGGCCCCAGAATCTGGAATTCATTACCAGTAAATATTAAGATAATCTTGTCTGAAAATCAATTTAAGACTCAACTCAAAACCACCTACTCACCCAAACCTAAATGATCATGCTATAAACTACTTTGAAAAATGCTCATTGTTACTTTCCTATACGATAATCTCAATTTTATAATATGTTACTATTATGTTACCCCTACTCATATTATAAGTTAATGTCAAAAATGCTCAATGTTATTTTCCTTAAGATAATCTCAATTCCATATTATCATTCAAGAATCTTAACACCTGTAACAATCTAAGATCTAATATCATTATATAATAATTTAAACAGTAAAATTTCATCATATTGTAATTTTGAAAATAATTTTTAACTAGAATAAACTCAATAAATTTCTCTAATATTAAGTACCTAGTTTTTAAGGACTAGAATAAGCTGCCCCTAATGCCATGGCATGTCAGTGGCTCTCCTTGCACTCAATTTACATTGTAACTTCCAATACCCATGTAACCTGCAATGAAATAAAATTTGTTTGTTTGTTTGTTTGTTTAGGTGGCCAAAAACTGCAAACCTCACTCGAGGAAAAAGATCTTGGGGTGAGTATAATACCGAGCACATCTCCTGAGGCACACATCAATCAGATAACTTCTGCAGCATATGGGCGGCTGGCAAACCTAAGAATAGCGTTCCAATACCTCACTAAGGAATCATTCAAGACTCTGTACACCATATACGTCAGGTCCATACTGGAGTATGCAGCACCAGTTTGGAACCCACACCTGGTCAAGCACGTCAAGAAAGTAGAGAAAGTGCAAAGGTTTGCAACAAGACTAGTCCCAGAGCTAAGGGGATTGTCCTACGAAGAAAGGTTAAGGGAAATGGGCCTGACGACACTAGAGGACAGGAGGGTTAGGGGAGACATGATAACGACATATAAAATACTGCGAGGAATAGATAAGGTGGACAGAGACAAGATGTTCCAGAGAGAGGACACAGAAACAAGGGGTCACAATTGGAAGTTGAAGACTCCTATGAGTCAAAGGGATGTTAGGAAGTATTTCTTCAGTCATAGAGTTATCAGGAAGTGGAATAGCCTAGAAAGCGACGTAGTGGAGGCAGGAACCATACATAGTTTTAAGACGAGGTTTGATAAAGCTCATGGAGCAGGGAGAGAGAGGACCTAGTAGCAATCAGTGAAGAGGCGGGGCCAGGAGCTATGACTCGACCCCTGCAACCCCCGGTGGCCTAGTGGGTAAAGCTCTTGCTTCATGCACGGAGGGGCCGGGTTCAATTCCCGGTGGGGCGGAAACATTTCGAAGTGTTTCCTTACATACACATACACACACACATATATACAACAGGCCTAGTGTCTAATTGACATGTGCCTAGGGCAAAATGGTAACTAACACTCTCACTTTCTCTCCTTGTGTGAATGAAAATTGGGATGAGGGAATAACGATAAATGGGAGAGAGAGAGAGAGAGGGAGGAATTAGTCAGAATCAGAGGTATTGGAGAAGGCATCGTTGCTTATCATCTCTATCTCTTTCCATGGCCCCTCCTCTTCCTCCTCCTCCACCTCTCCCTCACTTCCGCTACTCCTCCTCCTCCTCTCCCTCACTTCCGCTACTCCTCCTCCTCTTCTTCTTCCTCTCACTTCTCTCCCACTCCCTTTCTTTCGTGTGATGTAAGAGTGTTGGTATGGTTGTTGGGGTTCAACCATGGTAGGGACTGTGCTCTTAGATAAGATTTTGTTTGGATATTTAACCCCGGAGGATTAGCCACCCAGGATAACCCCAGAAAGTCAGTGGGTCATCCAGGGACTGTCTGTCTTATTTCCATTGTGGTCCTTTAATCTTGTCCCCCGGGATGCCACCCACACCAATCCACTAGCACCCAGATACCTACTTGCTTGCTTTAAGGTGGCTAACACCCAGGGACCTACTTACTGCTAGATGAACAGGGACAGCAGGAGTAAGGTGACTAACACCCAGGTACCTACTTGTTAGGTGAACAGGGATAGTAGGTGTAAGGGAACATGCCCAGTGTTTCCACCCTTGCCGGGGATCGAACCACTGACACTGTGTGTGTGAGGCGAGTGTGTTGCCAACCAAGCCACGAGTGTGAATAAGGTCAACATATAGATACTTCATCTCTGTTGCGTCTACCTGGAGAGGGTTTCGGGGGTCGACGCCCCCGAGGCCCGGGCTGTGACCAGGCTTCGCGGTGGATCAGGCTGTAAAGACTTTCTTCTGCATTCATTTCTATATCTTTTTTTAATCATTTTCTTTACTGTTCTTTTTTCTATTCTTCATTTTCTTTTTTTCTCTCTCTACTCAACTGTCCCATTTTTCCCCTTCGCTCCCTCTATACTCCTGTTAACCTTTTAAGGGCCTAGTTCCTAGGTCTTTTGTGTATCCATATGCTCTTGCACTACTGTCCACAGGATGGATATAGAGTGCACAATAAACTAGCCACTTTGGTGGCAAAATCTAAATCTAATCTCGTTTCTTCTGCCGTCCACTTCCCTCTTTCCCCATCGCCCCTACCTCCTTCACCTGCTAGTGACACCATTATAAAGCTGCTAGTGTTCCTCGCTGTTGTACTCTCCTGCTGCTAGTGGCCAGCCCCACTCTTGCCTCTCCCGTCTATGGCGGTAAAAGAGGTTCGAGCTTATCATCAGCAGGTTAAGAAAAGCTTCAAGACTCGCGCTGCCTCTGTGCTTTTATTCTATATTCTTTCGTCTATAGCATAAGGAAATCCTCTCACCTTATTACAGTAAAAGTGTTTTAGAGGTTATAACGTGTTTATTATGATCCAGGTTCATTCGTTTATTATTAACTGATTATTATGAATAGGTTCGGGAACTGTAGTGGCTCATCGTGTTCATTCCTCTATAGAGATAAAGGGATCTGATCTTATTATTGACGACTGGGAAAAGGTAGCATCTTTGATCATTATTGTCACTGGCAAGAAAAACAGCATCCAGTTCTCTCCCAGAGTGTTGAACAGACGTCAAAAACTGTGGTAAGAATAGATTCTGCACCGGTATGCCATCGAACAAGCCACTTAACTAACACTTAATTTATAAAGTGCTGCTCAAGTGTTGGCTTTTTTAAAGCTGCGTAGTTGGGACTACACACACACGCCCAAATACAACACAATACATTACCCACCTGTATAAACAGCTCAATGTTTCACAAATAACAACACTTAGAAATGAAAGTTTAGACAATGTGTCGGTCCGTTCTGGACTATTATCCAGTCAAAACTAAGTGAGAAAAAGAGGAGAACATTCAATGGAAATAAGTGACTTTGACTGACTGGGTTATCCTGGAAAAGTTACACTATGTATGATAATTGTACTTATGTGTAAATGTGCCTAAATAAATTTATTTACTAAGATAGGTCAAGAAGGAGGAGGAAGTTGGTGGTAGAAGTAATGGAAGTAGTAATAGTAGTAGTCGTAATAGTAATAGTAGTAATAGCATTATGGAGTACTGCATCTCTCCTGTTGTTCGCTCCTTTGAGAGCCCCGTGTTGATGTGTTGGAGGCTGGAGGTACCTGCTTCTCCATCCCCTGAGAAGTATTTTACACTTTATCACCAGTACTACTACTATTTTTCTACTACTACCATAACCACTACCTTCCTACCTTTTCGTGAACTGTCTTCTGGCATTTCCCGAGGGAAGGGAAAAGAGTACAGATGGAAACTCGGCCACTATAGTGAAAGATACTCTGTGTATATCTAATGGGATAATTCCCGAGGGGTATAAGACAGTAGAAAAAGTGACGTAAACAGCACTGGTGATCATGAACCACTGCTGATGACAACATGGATGCTACCCACACAAGTCGACTAGCACTCAGGTACCTATTTACTGGTAGGTGAACATGGACATGACCTACTTCCACATTTGAACATGTACAACAGGTGACTTAAGGAAAACGTCCCCAATATTTCCACCCGTAACGGGGATCGAACCACGAACCTCACTGTGTAAGATGAGTGCGCTACCAACCGAGCTATGGCTGCAGATGTTGGGTCTCGGCTCTTGGCCTTGCCCTTCAATTACTCACAAACGGGCACACCTTATTCGTGACTTTGTGGTTATTAAGGCGAATTGTAAAGGCAGTGTTTCACCTCCTGTAGCAGCTCTTGCTTCAGCTCCTTCCACTTACTAACTTGGTGCCCCGTGGCCTGGTGGCTAAAGCTCTCGCTTCACACGGCGAGGGTCCGGGTTCGATTCCCGGCGAGGGTAGAAACATTGGGCGTATTTCCTTATACCGGTTGTCTATGTTCCCTATCAGTAAAATGGGTACCTGGGTGTTAGTGGACTGGTGTGGGTCGCATCCTGGGATAAAACTGACCTAATTTGCGGGAAATGCTCAGCATAACAAGGGGCATTTTGTATAGTATGTCATTGATGTCACCTGTAGTCTATATACCTTGTACATGCCCTTGTAGTAATAAAGATATTATTATTATTATTATTATTATTATTATTATTATTATCATTATTATTATTAACTGTCTCACATCACAGCTTCTCGTGTACTCTCTGCCTCTAGCTGTCATCTATGGCACCTTGGTCTGGATGTTCTCCTTGTATACTGTCTGTCTCTGTCCTATTGAGTTCTTTGAGTATCTTGTACGTTGTGATTATGTTCCCCTTGTTCTTTCTTCCAGTGTGTGTGTGCTCACCTATTTGTGGTTGCAGGAGTCGAGTCTTAGCTCCTGTGTGTTTGTGTGACTATTTTTATTCACCTACAATGTTTAACAAAATAATTCAGAGGTTGTGTACATAAACTGGCAGGTGGGGAGGGGGGGGGGGGTGCTAGTAAGAGCCAGGTGGTCATGGTGGGGTCACAGCACCTGCCTCAGGCACCTGAGGGTCAGGTGGTCATGGTGGGGCCACAGCACCTGCCTCAGGCACCTGAGGTCAGATGGTCATGGTGGGGTCACGACACCTGCCTCAGGCACCTGAGGGTCAGGTGGTCATGGTGGGGTCACAGCACATGCCTCAGGCACCTGAGGGTCAGGTGGTCATGGTGGGGCCACAGCACCTGCCTCAGGCACCTGAGGGTCAGGTGGTCATGGTGGGGTCACGGCACCTGCCTCAGGCACCTGAGGGTCAGGTGGTCATGGTGGGGTCACAGCACCTGCCTCAGGCACCTGAGGGTCAGATGGTCATGGTGGGGTCACAGCACCTGCCTCAGGCACCTGAGGGTCAGATGGTCATGGTGGGGTCACAGCACATGCCTCAGGCACCTGAGGGTCAGATGGTCATGGTGGGGTCACAGCACCTGCCTCAGGCACCTGAGGGTCAGATGGTCATGGTGGGGTCACAGCACCTGCCTCAGGCACCTGAGGTCAGATGGTCATGGTGGGGTCACAGCACTGCCTCAGGCACCTGAGGGTCAGATGGTCATGGTGGGTCAGCCGTCACCTGAGGCGATGGTCATGGTGGTCAAGCACATGCCTCACGCACCTTGGTTCTCCTCTGTAATTTCAGCAATGTCGACAAAGGTCTTTTTTATGTGTGGCTTTTTATTATTGTATTTTGATAGTGTTCGGTAACTTGTGTGGTGTGTGTGTGTGTGTGTGTGTGTGTGTATTCACCTAGTTGTGGTTGCAGGGGTCGAGTCAAAGCTCCTGGCCCCGCCTCTTCACTGGCCGCTACTGGGTCACTCTCCCTGCGCCATGAGCTTTATCATACCTCTGCTTAAAGCTATGTATAGAGCCTGCCTCCACTACATCGCTTCCTAAACTATTCCACTTCCCGACAACTCTGTGACTGAAGAAATACTTCCTAACATCTCTGTGATTCATCTGAGTCTTCAACTTCCATATGTGTCCCCTTGTTGTTGTGTCCCATCTCTGGAACATTCTGTCTCTGTCCACTTTGTCAATTCCTCTCAGTATCTTATATGTTGTTATCATGTCTCCCTATCTCTCCTGTCCTCCAGTGTCGTCAGGTCGATTTCCCTTAACCTCCCTCGTAGGACATACCCCTTAGCTCCGGGACTAGTCTTGTTGCAAACCTTTGCACTTTCTCGAGCTTCTTCACATGCTTGGCTAGGTGTGGGTTCCAAACTGGTGCTGCATACTCCAATATGGGCCTAACGTACACAGTGTACAGGGTCCTGAACGATTCTTTATTAAGATGTCGGAATGCTGTTCTTAGGTTTGCTAGGCGCCCATATGCTGCAGCAGTTATTTGGTTGATGTGCGCCTCAGGAGATGTGTCTGGTGTTATACTCACCCCAAGATCTTTTCCTTGATTGAGGTTTGCAGTCTCTGGCCCCTAGGCTGTACTCCGTCTGCGGTCTTCTTTGCCCTTCCCCAATCTTCATGACTTTGCACTTGGTGGGGTTGAACTCCAGGAGCCAGTTGCTGGACCAGGCTTGCAGGCTGTCCAGATCCCTTTGTAGTTCTGCCTGGTCCTCGTCCGATTGAATTCTTCTCATCAACTTCACATCATCTGCAAACAGGGACACTTCGAGTCTATTCCTTCCGTCATGTCGTTCACAAATACCAGAAACAGCACTGGTCCCAGGACTGACCCCTGTGGAACCCCGCTCGTCACCGGCGCCCACTCTGACACCTCGCCACGTACCATGACTCGCTGCTGTCTCCCTGACAGGTATTCCCTGATCCAATGTAGTGCCTTCCCTGTTACCCCTGCCTGGTCCTCCAGCTTCTGCACTAATCTCTTGTGTGGAACTGTGTCAAACGCCTTCTTACAATCCAAGAATATGAATCTGTGTGTGTGTGTGTGTGTGTGTACTCACCTAATTGTGGTTGCCGGGTCGAGACTCAGCTCCTGGCCCCGCCTCTTCGCTGTCCGCTACTGGGTCTCTCTTCTCCCTGCTCCATGAGCTTTATCATACCTTGTCTTAAAACTATGTATGGTTCCTGCCTCCACTATATCTTTCTCTAGACTATTCCACTTCCTGACTACTCTGTGGCTGAAGAAATGCTTCCTAACATCCCTTTGACTCATCTAAGTCTTCAGCTTCCAGTTGTGTCCCCTTGTTTCTGTGTTCCCTCTCTGGAACATCCTGTCACTGTCTACCTTGTCAAATCCTCGCAGTATTTTGTATGTCGTTATCATGTCTCCTC
>WNWK01053964.1:0-11708 GCA_009830355.1 Cherax destructor | reverse complement strand
AGAGGTCCAGACATGCATGCGGGGAGCCCCAGATCAACAAAATGTGATCAGATGTGAGGAGCTTTCTCCAAATTCAACTTCAATAACAAAAACATAAGGTGGGACCAAGTAAACCAAGTCCTAAATGATATAAACTGGGAAGATTGCCTAAGCATCACAGATACTAACCTATGTCTAGAACAAATTAACTCTGTGGTACTTGAGGTTTGCTCAAGGCAAATTCCCTTAAGGAAAAGGAGGAGAAGATGCAAACTAGAAAGAGAGAGGCGCTCCCTATACAGACGAAGGCACAGAATAACGGAGCGGCTACAGGAGGCCAATATCTCTGAAATACATAGGAAACACTAGTCAGAGAAATAGCAAACATCGAATTAAAACTAAAGGAATCTTATAGGAATCAAGAGACACAGGAAGAACTAAGAGCCATAAATGAAATTGAAAGAAACCCTAAGTATTTCTTTTCCTATGCAAAATCAAAGTCGAGAACAACAACCAGTATTGGGCCCCTACTTAAACCGGATGGGTCCTACACAGATGACAGGAAGGAAATGAGTGAGTTACTTAAATCCCAGTATGACTCAGTCTTTAGCGAGCCACTAACCAGACTGAAAATCGAAAACCTAAATGATTTTTTTTTTTTTTTTTATGAGAGTGCCACAGAACTTGACAGAAGCATGCCTCTCTGACATCATCACGACGCCAAATGACTTCGAAAAGGCAATAAATGACATGCCAATGCACTCCGCTCCAGGCCCAGACTCATGGAACTCCGTGTTCACAAAGAACTGCAAGAAGCCCCTATCACATGCTTTTAACATCCTATGGAGAGGAGCATGGACACTGGGATCGTCCCGCAGCTACTAAAAACAACAGACATAGCCCCGCTCCACAAAGGGGCAGTAAAGCAATAGCAAAGAACTACAGACCAATTGCGCTAACGTCCCATATCATAAAAATCTTTGAAAGGGTTCTAAGAAGCAAGATCGCCACCCATCTTGATACCCATCAATTGCACAACCCAGGACAGCATGGGTTTAGAGCAGGCCGCTCCTGTCTGTCCCAACTACTGGACCACTAAGACAAAGTCCTGGATGCTCTAGAAGATAAACAGAATGCAGATGTTATATACACAGATTTTGCAAAAGCCTTTGACAAGTGTGACCATGGTGTAATAGCACACAAAATGCGTGATAAAGGCATAACAGGAAAAGTTGGTAGATGGATCTATAATTTCCTAACACGTAGAACACAAACAGTAGTACTCAACAGAGTAAAGTCTGAGGCAGCTACTGTGAAAAGCTCTGTTCCACAAGGCACAGTACTTGCTCCCATCCTATTCCTCATCCTCATATCAGACATTGACAGGGATATAAGCCACAGTGCTGTGTCTTCCTTTGCAGATGACACCCGAATCTGTATGACAGTGTCCACCATTGAAGACACTGCAAGACTCCAAGCACACATAAACCAAATCTTTAAATGGGCTGCAGAAAACAATATGAAGTTCAATGATGAGAAATTTCAATTACTCAAATACGGAAAACGTGAAGAAATTAAAATCTCATCGGAGTACAAAACTAATTCCAACCACACAATAGAGCAAAAAACTAATGTCAAAGACCTGGGAGTGATCATGTCAGAGGATCTCACCTTCAAGGACCATAACAATGTAGCAATTGCATCTGCTCGAAAAATGACAGGATGGATAATGAGAACCTTCAAAACCAGGGATGCCAAGCCCATGTTGACACTTTACAGATCGCTTGTTCTATCTAGGCTGGAATATTGCTGCACACTAACGGCACCTTTCAAGGCAGGTGAAATTGCTGACCTTGAAAATGTGCAGAGAACCTTCACCGCACGCAT
Source organism: Cherax destructor (assembly GCA_009830355.1). NCBI lineage: Eukaryota > Metazoa > Arthropoda > Malacostraca > Decapoda > Parastacidae > Cherax > Cherax destructor. The sequence continues at coordinate 9,842 of WNWK01053964.1, read as the reverse complement.
AAGTGCGATAAACCACCTCAACTACTGGGAACGCTTGAAGTTCCTAAACCTGTACTCTCTAGAACGCAGGCGGAGAGATACATTATTATATACACATGGAAAATTCTCGAGGGCTTAGTACCAAACTTGCACACAAAACACTCCGTACGAAAGCAAAAGACTCGGCAGGCGATGTAACATCCCCCAATGAAGAGCAGGGGTGCCACTAGCACGTTGAGGGACAACACAATAAGTGTGAGGGGCCCAAGATTGTTCAACTGCCTCCCAGCATACATCAGGGGGATTACCAACAAGCCCCTGGCTGTCTTCAAGCAGGCACTGGACAGGCACCTCAAGTCGGTACCGGATCAGCCGGGCTGTGGTTCGTACGTTGGACTGCGTGCGGCCAGCAGAAACAGCCTGGTTGATCAGGCTCTGGTCCAACAGGAGGCCTGGTCACAGACCGGGCCGGGGGCGTTGACCCCTGGAATTCTCTCCAGGTAGACTCCAGGTAGGTACACACACACATATATACAACAGGCCTAGTGTTTAATTGACATGTGCCTAAGACAAAATGGTAACTAACACACACACACACGTGTCAATGCTTTATTTATAGGAAGCAAAGTCAGGGTATTTTTCCAGAATGGTCTGTAATATACCACTGTGGATAAAATACTTTGACATATCTTGAACATTTCTGAATGAGTATCTCTGAATTCATTAATTTTATCCCACTCCAGTACATAATGACGCAGGGTGTGACAATAATCCAACTGGCAAAGTTTACATCTTGTTTGGTCTACATCTGGTGGTGGTGATTTAACCTGCCAAAGATACTTGTAACCCAGCCGGAGGCGGGTGGTAGTGACATCCAAGAGTCTGCTTATTTTGTTGGATACACCATAGACATGTGGCTCCTCCTGCATGATAGAATGATGATAGATGGACTGACTGGTGTCAATCTCCCTGAGTCTTAAGTCAATAAAATTCAGTTGAAGTTCTTTTCGTATTATTGTTCTCAAACTGCTAACTGACAAGCCAAGATTGTAATCTATCCCCTCTTTGAAAGCATAAAACTTAGCCAATTTATCAGTTCTATCATGCATCTGAAGACCAATGTGAGATGGAATCCACAGCATGTGCACTCTGACTACTATCCAGAATCCTACCATACCTGTGCCTGGCTTCTGACACGAGCATGCTACAAGTTATACTTGATGAGTTGAGAGCATTTATGGATGACAGAGAATCAGTTACAATTAGAGAGTTAACCTTAGATACATGGACGCATTTGAGAGCAAGGAGTATGGCAAACAGTTCTGTCTGAAGGGTAGAGGCCCAGTTATTGATGCGTGCTCCAATTTCTTTAAGAGAGCCATCACTCTGTATGACAACAGCAGCACTACCAGCTGCACCAGTGTATGACAACAGCAGCACTACCAGCTTCACCAGTGTATGACAACAGCAGCACTACCAGCTGCACCAGTGGATTGGTGAACAAAACCATCAACGTAAATAATTTGTGAGAGAGTGTGCTGTTTGGCTAAATTATCAATACAGTTTAAGGCATCATGTCTGGCTTCAAGGCGAAGCTTTGGTTGTGATTTAATAAGTAGTGTGGGGGGAAATGGAGGGATGGTAGTTTGGAATGGGGTAATATTCCATGGAGCGGAGAAGTGCCGCTGTTGCCTTACTTGCCACAGATCATGTATCTGATTCATGCGGAGGTCGGTTCCAGTTTTTTCGATCCATCTGGAGGGATGTTCGCCAGTGCTGAGGAAAGTTTGGAGGGCTTCTGTGCATGGGTTTGAATGGGCTTGCCTGAGCATATTAACCCCAATTAGGATATTTCTTTCAGTAACACGATCTCTGATGCTTGGAATATCAAGTTCTTTCTGCATATTTAAAATTTTGGCAGTACGAGGGCATCCTAAAATGATCCTCATTGCTTCGTTCTGCAGTTTGTCCAGCCCTCCAAGCTTCTCCAGTCAGACACAAGAGCAAGTAGTGGGGCAGCATAATCAACTAATGATCTAATATAAGCAAGATACATCATTTTCACAATTTTAACATTAGCACCATACCTGGGGTGAAACCCTGCCACAACTCTAAGTGCTCTCAGCCTTTCTTTGTATTGACGACAAAGTCTCGTTACAACAGGTCCAAGTAGTGGGACCTCAAAGCCTAGATACCTGTATCTGTTTACATATTCTAGAAGAGACCCATCATGCAACTGGATCTGGCGAACTGTGCCCCTCTGTCGAGGAGGACGCCTATTGAGTATCTTTGTTTTATCAGTAGAGATTATCAACCCCAGGTCCTGACACGAGGCTAGTACATGGTTAAGGATGTTTTGGGTGTTGGAGAATCCGGTGGTGTGAATCATTATATCATCAGCAAAACTGATCATATAATGATGGGGCTGGCTAGGCATAGCATTAAGTAAGGCATTAATTAGAATATTGAATAGAGTGGGACTGAGCACACCTCCCTGTGGGGTTCCTAATTCAAAGTCTTTAGTTGTACTTCTATGCCCCTGGAACAACACAGAAGACTTTCTGTTGGACAGGTAGCCCTTAATCCAGCGGAGAAGCCATCCTCCAACATCCATTCTGGCAAGTTCACTAATGATTACATGTCTGTTGGCAACATCAAAAGCAGATTTAAGGTCAAGGAAGGTAGTGTATGAGCTGTCAGTGTGCAGAGTGAGAAAGGTGGCTATGCAATGGTGCACACTCCTTCCATGCATGAAACCATGCAACCGGGGGGACAAAAAATGTTTGATTCTGTACATGAGACGGTTAAGAATCATCCTCTCAAATATTTTACATAAGCAGCTAGTAAGAGATATTGGGCGAAATGAATTTTGTTGATTGGGCTTAGGAATGGGAATGATGAGGCTGTTGGTCCAAGATTTAGGGAGCTCCCCAGTTACATAGCTCATGTTGTATAATTCGAGTAAAGGATTGCCTGGTACTCGACACAGCAATCTTAGTATATTGTAGGTAATACCATCCTCACCAGGTGATGTGGAGTTGCCTTTAGTTAGTGCTGCATCAAGTTCAAAGTCAGTGAAAGGAATGTTACAGTCATCTTCCTTGCTGAGCATAAAACAAACAAGTCTCTCCCTAGCATCATATTTGTCCTTTAATTTCGCCTGTGTGGTACTGGGAAGATTTTCATAGCTTGATGTAACAGCCCAAGCACTGACTAGCTCATTCGCCGTATGTAAGGGATGAGGGTGCGCAATCTGACCGGTTCTGTTACCCTTAATTCTATTTATGTCCCTCCATGCTCGGCTAAGTGGGGTGTGAGCATTGAGACCATTGACAAATTTTTCCCAGTCAGTTTGCCGCAGCTCTGTCATACGCTCTCTGGCAGCAGCAAGGGCAGTTTGAGTCTCAGCATTCCAGGGGTACGATGTTTTCTATAGGCTAGGCCTATTCTGCGAGCAGTACGTTTCAGTGTTCGAAGTTTAAGATCATTGTAATAAGTATGGTTATTATAGGAGGTATGATTGTTATGGAAGTTGGTTGGGTTAAGAGTTCCAGGAGGTTTTGAGGCGACTCTAAGTAGTTCTGAATACTGCTCACAAGGTCATTGTTAAAGGTCTCAACAGAGGAACACTCATAGGAATTATACCAGTCAGTCACATGTGCAACAAAGTCCTCATGTTGATCAGGGAAACATTAAAACGTTTCCGTTTGAATATTCCACCAGGAAGGATAGTATTACCTATATCTAGTGAGGTTAGCCTTGGGAAATGGTCTGATGATATATCTGATACAATGGTAGACTCACAGCTGGCAGAAGTAATGTTGAAGCCAAGACACAGATCAAGGATGCCTCCATAGATATGTGTGGGTTCAAGGTCACCTACAATTTGCACATTATCATGACTATTTAACAGTGACAACAGTTGGTTACCATTACGATTACCAAACTGTGAGCTTCCAATGCTTTTGTGTCTTGCATTATAATCTCCAATGATAAGAGTAGGCTCAGACTGAGCACAAGTTGGGAGCTCCAAGTAATTGAACTTATCAGCAGGAGCATACAAATTAAATATGTTGAGAGCAGAGTTCCCAATATAAATCCTAACACCATGGTATTGCAGTCCCTCTGTTTTCTTATGTGTGAGAAGTTGATGGGAAGGTGATTTTTTTAATATATAGAACACAAGAGTTAGTAGATTTGAGGTTATATGCAACAAATGATGGCAATTTAGGGGGCTGGGATTTTTCAGGGACTCTGCACTCTTGTAGACACACAATATCGATGGGTTCGGTGGTTACTTTATGATGAAGGTCAGGAAGTCTTTTTCTAAGTGATGCAATATTCCAGCTAAAAATATTAAGTTTATGCGAGGACTGATCCATTATAGAAGTCCTGGAATCTGGCTTAGTTTCTCAGCATAATGAAAAAATTGTTCATATAAAGAGCAGACCTCATCAATGTCAGCAGTGTTACCCTGGTCCATGAGTTTTCTGAGTGCACTACCAGTTGTGAGGCCTCGTGGCAGTCTTTGTTTGCACAGAGGTGTAGTGTCTGATACGTGGAAGATGGCTAATGTAATTCCTATTTTTAAAGCAGGGGACAAGTCGTTACCATCAAATTACCGCCCAATAAGTCTAACATCAATTGTAGGCAAAATATTAGAGTCGATTATAGCTGATAACATAAGAAGCCATCTCGATAGGCATAATTTGATTAATGATACTCAACATGGATTCACCAGGGGCCATTCCTGCCTAACTAATTTATTAACTTTTTTCAGTAAGGCTTTTGAGGCAGTTGATCATGATAAAGAATTCGATATTGTTTATTTGGATTTTAGTAAGGCTTTTGATAGAGTACCACATCAGAGACTGTTAAAGAAAGTGGCTGCTCACGGCATTGGGGAAAAAGTGTTTTCATGGATCGAGTCATGGCTCACCAATAGGAAGCAGAGGGTGTGCATTAATGGGGTTAAATCTGAGTGGGGATCTGTAACAAGTGGCGTTCCACAAGGATCGGTTTTGGGCCCGTTGTTGTTTATAATATATATATATAAATGACCTTGACGAGGGAATTACTAGTGATATGAGCAAATTCGCTGATGACACGAAGATAGGTAGGATAATCGATTCAAACGTAGATGTCACGGAACTTCAGGAGGATTTAGACAAACTCAATTCCTGGTCAGAAAAATGGCAGATGCAGTTCAATATAGATAAATGCAAAGTTCTAAAGCTCGGGAATGTTCATAACCCTAGCACCTACCAGCTTAATAATGTTGAACTCAGCCGTACAGAATGCGAAAAGGATTTGGGGTTATGGTAAGCAGCAACCTCAAACCAAGTCAGCAATGCCTAAGCACATAAGCAGTATAATGTGATCCTTTATTGACAACGTTTCGCCCACGCAGTGGCTTTATCGAGTCACAGACAGATCTACCTGGAAAATGAGTAACATGAAGATATATATAGGGTATAGTCAGGTGGAGAAAGCTGCATGTGACAGTCTTAAAAGTAGTGTGATAGTTAAAAACATTGTGTGACTTAAAGGACCCGCAGTGTACCATTCTTGAGTTCTAGGTAGGATAGCGTTGAAGAAGTTTCTTGGCAATAGGTTCAGCTATGTTGTAGAAGCCGTTGTTCTGGTTGAAGTTGTTGGATATACAGATGAGTGATGATTCTAGGATTCTTCGGTATTGCGTGTTGTCTTCTCTGGCGATGAGTCTTGCGTTTCTGTAGTTGATTAAATGGTTGTGTAAATTTCGGTGTTGAACACAGGCATTTCTTGAGTCGTCAGATCTGCCTGCGTACTGGTGTTCTGAAATGCGTGTTTGTAGGTCTCTGGATGTTTCGCCAACGTATAATTTGCTGCAGCCATTACAAGGGATTGTGTATACCCCTGCCGTGGATTGAAGCTTTTCCTGTTTGTTACTGGTAATGTCCTTGATGGGTTGGTGGATGTGGAGGTGGATACTCGGAATGAGGTCTTAGAAAAATGTTGGAAACTTGTTTGGAAATGGTGTTGGTGGGAAGGACTATGTATCTCTTCTCAGCAGTGTCTTCTCTGGGTGTGTTGAAGATGTTTAATGCCCGTCGTCTGCAGTCTCTAATGAAGTGACGAGGATAGTGAAGTTTGGAAAAAACTTGTTCAATGAGGGAGCATTCTTCTTCAAGGAACTCACTGCTGCAGATTCTGAGTGCGCGAAGGAAAAAGCCTATAATTACACCACGTTTAATTTTGGTGTCGTGATGAGAGTAGAAGTGGAGAAGATCGTGTTGATTGGTAGGTTTTCGATAGACTTTAAAACGAAGTTCATGGTCAGCTTTGCAGAGAAGAACATCAATCTTGGGTAGCATTGAAAATTGGGTTGAGCAAATTGGGTTGAGCAAATATTCTGTTAGTGGGACGGATTGTGAAGGACCTGCCTAGTATGGGCCAACAGGCCTGCTGCAGTGTTCCTCCTTTCTTATGTTCTTATGTTCTTATCAAGGAAAGGAAGAGTGTTGTCGACTTCTTCTTCTAGTGTAAACTGGATTGATGGCTCAACCTGGTTGAGTTCGTGTTGGAGAGCTTGAACGTTGACGGAGGAAAACAAGAGGATTCGTAGTAGTCCTCCTGTTGTGAGTCCTCAGGTCAAGAAGGTAACCTGGGCAGTGGCCGGACAGCATGGGACGAAGTTGAAGATCAAGAAGACGAATGGAGAGGTAGTAACGACGAAGAAGAAAGAGACTGCTGTGGAAACTTCGAACTCCTTTTCTGTGCTTCCAGACGAATGTGAGTCGACTACTGGGAACGTCACGACGAACTGTACCAAGGAAGGTAAAAACATTGTTGTTGTTGGGGATAGCCAAGTTAGATATATGGATAGGGCCTTCTGCTTGAAAGATAGGAGTAGGAGACAGAGGGTTTGCTTTCCTGGGGCTGGGATGGAAGACATTGTTAGCCGACTTGACAACATCATGCATGGTAATGGGATCAATCCTATTATCTGCCTCAGTGCTGGAGGCAATGATGTATCCAAGCGTAGAAGTGAGGATTTAGTTAGTAGGTATAAGGCAGCAATAGACATCATTAGGAAGAAGGGAGGAGCCCTGTTATATGTGGCATTTGCCAAGAAGGGGTGTTGGAAATGAATGGCTGTCCAGAGCGATTGGTATAAATTGCTGGCTGGACAAACACTGTAAGGATAATGCAGTCCCATTCATTAACAACTGGGACCACTTCTATGGCCGAAATGACATGTATGCCAGGGATGGGGTTCACTTATCCAGGGCAGGTGTAGAATTTCTCTCTAGCTCAGTTGAGGATGTTGTTAGGGCTTTAAACTAGGATTAGTTAGAGGTATGGGTTTAGGAATGGTAAATAATGAGGGCCAAAATATTGATTCAGGCTTTGATATCATAAATCATAACAATAACAGTAATCGAGTGACACAGGGTAATGATAGTAACAGAAATTGTGTAAAACAAAAGCTGAAAAAGGTTCACAAGAAGATACATATCAATGTATTTTATACTAACTGTCGAAGCGCCAGAAATAAAATTAACGAATTACGTTTGGTAGCATGTGCTGGGAACTTTGATGTCATTGCAATAACTGAAACATGGTATAATACCAAGAGTCGGGATATGATTGCTGAGTGTCATATTCAGGGGTTTAAGTTGTTCCATGTAGATAGATATAATGGGAAAGGGGTGGAGTTGCATTGTATGTACGAGAAAATATAAATTGCTGCATAAAAACAGGCATAAAAATAGATGGATCATTAACAGAATCTGTTTGGGTAGAGTTTCTAGAAGGTCAAGAAAAACTGATTCTAGGTGTAATATACCGACCTCCAGGCTTGGATCACGATAGAGGGAGACTTCTTTGGGACGAAATTGTTAGGGCTTCTAGGCACAATAACGTAGTGTTAGTAGGGGATTTTAACTTTAGTCAAATTGACTGGACTTCTTTGACCGGTAATCTGGAGTCCAGTGACTTTATGGAAGTAGTTCAGGACTGTTTTCTGAAGCAGTGTGTGACGGAGCCTACCAGAGGTAATAATTTGCTCGACCTAGTCTTGTCAAATAAAGAAACTCTTGTAAATAATCTGGAGATCACTGAAGAGCTTGGAGCTAGTGATCACAAATCCATTACTTTTAATATTACATGGGAGTACGAGAATAGGGATAATACGGTAAAAGTTCCTGATTTTCGTTCTGCCGATTATATTGGACTTAGGGAACACCTGTCTAATCTCGACTGGGGTAATCTAGCTAACGATTACGATGGGATCTGCGTTTATGATTTGTTTCTTAATAATGTACAACGTGCACAGAGTATGTTTATTCCCCAGAGAGAATTTAGGTCAAATAATAACGATCCCAAATGGATTAACAGGAGGCTAAAACATTTATTAGGGGAGAAAAGAGGAATTTATAGGCGCATCAAAAAAGGAGATGTTAACCTTATTGACCAATATGTTCAGTTGAAAAGAGAAGTAAAAAGGGATTAGAAAGGCTAAACGTGACTATGAGATTAAGGTTGCTAATGAATCAAAGACTAATCCAAAAGGGTTCTTTCAAGTGTACAGGACGAAGGTGAGGGAAAAGGTAGGACCTCTGAAAATTGGGAATGGACAGCTGACGGATAACGAACTGGAAATGTGTTCTCTATTTAATGACTATTTTTTGTCAGTCTTTACACAAGAAGACGTAAATGAGATTCCAGAAATTAACAATTATTCAGTTCCTGAAGAATTCAAATTAACTAATATTACTGTCACGAGGGACATGGTTATCAAACAGATAGATAAACTGAAGCAAAATAAGTCCCCGGGACCCGACGAGTTGTTTTCCAGGGTACTTAAAGAATGCAAAATGGAACTTAGTCAGCCATTAACGAATGTGTTTAATACGTCCATCCTAACTGGTGTTGTGCCAGAGATGTGGAAGATAGCTAATGTAGTTCCTATATTCAAATCAGGGGATAAGTCCATTCCATCAAATTACCGTCCAATAAGCCTAGTATGGGCCAACAGGCCTGCTGCAGTGTTCCTCCTTTCTTATGTTCTTATGTTCTTATGAGATGGCTTCTTATGTTATCAGCGCTCATCAAAGCTTGTGATGGCCTAATTGAAGGTACAACTGCACAAACCCACGTAGATCACATAATGACCCAAGAATACTAGAAATGCTACCCAAACCTTAACAAAATTGAAGATCTAAGGAAGACAGCCCTGCAAACCCAAACATCGCCCGCGCTGCCAGACGAACGCCTAACCCAATCTAAAGGAAATAAAGCCTCCTCCATAGCTTCACTAGTGATACTATGAGCGGAAATCGCAGAGGAAACAACAACAGTACCAAGAAACCAACGCTAAGGACTTTGAAACACAACATGTCTACACAACAGAAAGCCGGTGCATCAACAACCCCCCACACCCCCGCCCGGACCCCGACGACAACAATAACATCACCCACCATGGCTGACTCTCCCACCAACCCCACCAGCTTCGTAGGATTCCTTCCTGGGCACCAAGGTATGACTACTCCTGATACTATTAGGGAATACATCTTTGCCCTTGAAGCTGAAAACAAAGACATCAAAGCAAAACTAGTGAAATATGAATCCAAGCTAACTAACCTCGAGATCAAGATCCAAAACCTTGAAGAGAAGATTACATCGGGAAGTACTGACACACAAAATACTCTACAAACAGTTATAACCAGTCACACCGATCAAATAACAACTCTGAATATGAAGGTGGAAGAAGCAATCAAGGACTGGAATAACAACATGCACACTCGACTTGATGAATATCTTGATTTTCAAGATGACAAAACCGAACAAGATAACTTGTCTGATGCAGTTATAATAAA
>WNWK01053963.1:0-11708 GCA_009830355.1 Cherax destructor | reverse complement strand
TGATTTAAAAAGGGGGATACAAATTTTTTTACAATTTGACCCCCAAGCCCAAAAATTCTCAAAGTGGTCACGTCCCCCTGCCTGTGGGTAGAGATCCCCCTGCAATGTAGTTAAACTTTTGACTGCCGAGAACTCCTGTCCTCATTTTTTTGGGGGACACTGTTTACAAGGGGGGAAAATGATCCCAACACTACAACAGTGAGAAATTACTGGCACTTCGGCCACCCAGAGAAAAAAATTTGGGGGGGCCGGGGGCAGAATACCCAGGCTGGGGCCCCCGGGACCATAACAATAAAATCTTGCAGCCTACCCTCACTCTTGTCTTAATTATAATGAGGTTTTACCTGGTAAATAGCTACCACCCCAGCCCCACCCTGGGGTCGACAGAGCACCAGACGATGCCATATTGTCTATTCCCGGTAGATTTTTGGGGAGTGGATACAAAAAGGGGGAGAATAAAAGGAGCGGTCATTCTCTTAAATGCTCCCACCTGTTTTTTTAATGGGGGAAAGGGGGAAAAAGAAATGATAGTCATAGGAAAAGGGGAAAAAAAAAAGGGTTTTTTGGGGGGTTAGAGCAGGAGAAAACCCAGTGAGAAATAATACAGGATAGAAAACAAAGATAGGGGTCCTGATAAGTACTGGTTTGGGGGTAGCAGGGCCCAAAAAACACGAGCGGGAAACTTAGGGGGGGCCCCTTAATTCTCCAAAAAAAAATGATAACATCAATAGGTTATTTAATTTAGTCTCTGAAAAAAGGGGGCCTTTTGTATACAGGGCCCCCAAAGGTGGAAGAAAAAAAACCCCCAAAACATAACCACTTACAATTTAATAAACACATTAAAAGGGTATCAGAAATTTTTTTGGGGAAAAAAAAACAATTGAATAGAAAATTTTTTTAAAATTTCCCCAGAGTCCCCCTTTTCCCACTTTTTGTTAACACCCCCTCCCCACATAGTTTTTTCCTTCCCGGAGATTTTTTTTTCCCTTTTTAAAAATTTTTTCCCCCCCCTCAGGATGCCCTAGACCTTCCAAATCCCAGATTACAAGCCTGGTCGGGATCCTCCAGGGGGGGGGTGAAAAAGGGGCCCCTTCAGCACTTCCTCCCCCTCAGTTTTTGGGGGTGGATTCTCCTATTTTTGGAGGTTTTTTTGGGGGGGTGGGGGGTTCTAACCCCTAGCCTTTTTTTTTTTTTGGGAGGCTTTTTGGGGCCCCCTTGGTTTGCTGCTAAACCAAAAATTTTTTTTTGGGGGAGTCACAAAATACACAAAAAAGAACTTCAAAACAAAACAAGATCAAAAAAAAATATAAGAATGGAATATAATTAAAAAATTTAAAAAAAAACAATAAAAAATGGATATCAAAACAATTCAAGTTTTTTCATAAAAATAAGACACCCCAAAAAACAGTAAAAAAAAGGTATAACTTAACACAATTATAAACACAAAAAAAGAAGAACATATATGTTATAAAAAAATAAAAAATGAAAATAGGCTAGTATGAATGAGACAGAGGAAAAAAAAAATAGGGGGACAAAAAAAAAAAAAAATTTTAAGTTTGGTTAAAAACAGTTACATGGGACAGGAACTTACAGAGAATAAAAATAGTTAAACATAAGTAGTGAGATAAAAAAGAGTATTAGCATAAAAAAGAAGGTTTTTAAAAAAGAGTAAGGGGAAAAAATGAGTCAAAAAAATTATTGCACCCTTTTTTTTTCACTATTCTTACAATTTACTATAATCATACAAATACAGGTATCATTTAACTATCATAATAAGGCAAGTTCAAAAAAATTAATAGGCCTTTTTTTAGAGTGATACAAGATATGCCGGCTGGAGGCTTTTTTTCCCCCCCAAAGGCTATAACACAAAAGACTGCATTGAAAAAATATTTGAGCCCCCCTATCTCCCCTTTTTTCCCCGGGTATAAAATCACTTGTTAGCAAAAGATTGAAGTACAATTGTTTATTTTTACATTTTTTTATTATGCACCCCATACCCATCCGTGGGCGGTAATCAAAAAAATTTCAGAGGCATAATGGGGGAGGGGGGGGATCCAAAATTTTTTTTGCTAGCTTTCAAAGGTAAAAAAAAATGATGGTCACAATCATGAAAAATTTCTTTTTTGATTACAGAGGTATATATAGGGTCCAGAAAAATGGGCCCAAAGTTTTTTTTTGCTGAACAAGGTACCCCAAAAATGAATTAATTTTTTAGTTACAAGGTAAAAATCAGGGAAAAATTTTTTCCGTTACATGGTTTTTCTGTGAACAAATTTTTAAAGCAATGAGAAATTCCCATTAGTTACACCCAGCCACAACTGTAATGAGTTATTGGGGGAAATTTTTAAATTTTTGGGGTTTTTAAAAACACACATATACATATACACATTTATAAAAAAAACAAAAAACACAAAAAGTTTTTTAAAAAACATACACACATGTACATACACACACACACACACACACGGTCAATTTTTTTTCAGGGGGGAAAGTTGGGTTTTTCCAGAATGGTTTAATATACCCTGGGGATAAAATATTTAAATATCTTAAATTTTTTGAGTGAGTTGTCTCTAAATTCTTTAAATTTTGTCGCATCCAGAATAATGACGAGGGTGTGACAATAACCAACTGAAAAGTTTACATTTTGTTTGGTCTACATCTGGGGTTGTGATTTAACCTCCAAAGATACTTGAACCCAGCCGGAGGCGGGCGGGTGACATCCAAGAGTCTGCTTATTTTGTTGGATGCACCATAGACATGTGGCTCCTCCTGCATGATAGAATGATGAAAAATGGACTGACTGGTGTAAATCCCCCTGAGTCTTAAGTCAATAAAATTCAGTTCTAGTTTTTTTCGTATTATAGTTCCAAACTGCTAACAAAAGCCAAGATTGTAATCCCCCCCTTTTTGAAAGCATAAAACTTACCCAAATTTATGTTCTATCATGCATCTGAAGCCCAATGGTAGGAAGTGCATGTGCGGAGGCTGCAGATCGGCCATTTCATTGCCCCGAATGCCAACATGGGCAGGCCCCACTGAAGGGAGATGCTCCAATCTGGACTTCGCACAAAACGTAGGATAAGAGACTGCGTCTGTCGGACAAGGACACGTAGGGGACCGTGGAGGGAGCGGAACACAAAAGTGCTAGGGAAGATTGGGAATCAGAGAAGAGAACCAAGGCTGAGGAGGGAGGTGAGCAAGGACAAAGACCAAGGCCTGATGAATGGCGAAGAGCTCCCTGCTAGGACCGAGGAGCGGAGTCCAACCGCCAAGTTTGACACAATGAAAGATCAGCAAAGAATGCAGCAGAAGAAGTAGAAGGGGGAATTTCGTGCTGAGCCGTCCGTGTAGATGGAGAAGGCAGAACCATATGTGACAGCACGAAACTCTTCAAAGAGAATTGCAGCTATCTGGGGAGTTTCCTGTTCCTAGAGGGCCAATCCAGGTGGATGTACTGTGTCAGGTCCATCCAGGGGGCCCGGGGGAGTGAAGAGGAGATGGAGTCACCACTGGTGCAGGGAGTGAAAGGTAGGTTAAGGAACATTGGGCCCTGGCCACAAAAGAAAGCTGAACCAAACGTGGGGACGGAGGCTGTCCACACTCGTGGGGAGAGACAGCATGAGTGAGTACAGGCAGAGAGGCCATATGATGGAGCCGTAAGCAGTTCCTTGCCATTCTCATTGACAAGAGGGGGGCTATCCCAGACTCTGCTTCCAAGGCTGCAATGGGAGTAGAGGGAACGCCCCAGCATACTGCGGGTGGCAGAATTCTGTAGAACATCCAGGCGATGAAGAGAGGGAGGAGAAGCCAGCCATACACCTCACTCGCATAGGTGAGTTTGCTGCGAACCATAGCTGTATAAAATTTACTTGGTGCCAGAGATTCGGCGCATGAGTGCAGTGCGGCGTGCACATGAGAGGTGGAGGGCTATTATGTGTTTCCTCCACGTCAAGAGTGGTGCATCCAAAGTGACACCCAACCATCTATGAGAAGAGACCAAAGGGAGGAGTCTGACCCAATGAAACAGATGGAAGAGAGAGAGGCGTCGTCTAGTAAAACATAAGAGCCGGGACTTTGGGGAACACCCCCCCTCCAAACCCAGGTGGCAGCCCATGATGTTATGCACTGTAGAGCATGCTGAAGGTTTTTGTGCGGCCAGCAAGGTAGTAGCACTGTACATAAGGCCACATTCGCATACACCAGGGTATGCACACCCTGCATGGAAGGGAGATCTGACATTAATATAGAAAAAGGAGAGGACTAAGAACGGATCCCTGGGCATGCATATAGGACGGGTGAGGACATCGTGCCACCTACTGCACCCCGAAAGTTCGCCCTTGTAAAGTTGCGCATCCAACGGAGGAGGGCCATGCCAGCCTCATGCGGGCTAGCTTAAAAGTATCGCCGTGTGGGGTGCAAATCAAATGCTCCACGAGATCCAAAAAAGGGAGCCAGAAGGATCTCCTGGCTTTCGAAAGAAGTATGCACTAACTGATAAATTGAAGCAAAGAGTCCAGAGTGGATCGACCCTCACGGAAGCCACTCTGGTTGTCAGGTAAGAGGCCATGTTTCAGTCCACCATGAGAGACGGGTGGCCACTCAGTCTTTCCCAACATTTTTCCCAAGCAGGGCAGTAAAGCAATGGGTCGGTAAGAGTCTGATTGGGTATTATCTTTGCCTGGTTTCAGAACTGAACCAGTAGAGAGTGCTTCCACGCATCGGGGTAAATCCCCTTTAGACCAGCTGGCATTGAAAACCCCCAGCATGGCATCTGTACAAGAGGGGTAGATGCAGTAAGAATGAATAAGGTATGTTATCCTCCCCAGGAGAAGAACGGGAAGAAAGCTGGGAGAGTGCCCGCTGTAGTTCATGAGAACTGAAGGGAGATGCCAGCACCTGGCAGTCAACCTCGGGTACTACAGGGGCAGAGGACCCCATTTGATCACCTTAGAAGGTAGAGGGGGAAGAGCAAACTTAGGCTCAAAGAAATTAGCAAACAAGTCCGCTTTATCCTGGGGGAAGAGTGGCGTTGCACCATCCCCCAACAGGGGAAAGGAGTTTACAGATCGAGATCCCAGCATAGAGTGGAAGAAACCCCATGCCCGGCTGGGGCAGAGGTGCGAAAAGAAAGAGAAGAACAGAAAGAAGCCCATGATTCACGTTTTGCATGGAGGAGTGTTCGCCGCATAAAGCGTCAGCCCTTGGGTAAGCCAACTGTAGAGCCCTTGAAGGTTGGCGCCGCACCTGTGCCCACGCCTTCGACGAGCCTTCACTGCTTGGAGGCACTCATCATTCCACCATGGAACCCCGGGGTGAGAACGGGAGAAGCTCCCAGAAAGCGAAATGAATGGAGCCTGCCTCTAACATGGCCCCTTGAAGGGATGCAACGGCATCGTCCAACAGAGAGCCTTGAGGCAGGCTATAATCAAGAGTGTGTTACTGTAACTCGTCCAACCGGCCTGAGTGGTTTCCACCGTGGACGAATTGCCGTCACTGGCACTGTTGAGGGCTCCATTGGTAGATACAGTGACAGGAGATGATAACTCCCCATGAAGGGCCTACAGAAACAATGGCTGTAGTGAAATACCCACACCCAAGAACGAGGTCCAGGGTAGAAGCTCGTCCTGTGTAAGGATCCACTCTAGTCTTCAATCCTGGTGGTGTGAGCAACATAAGGGGAGATGCGAGGAGGGCTTGGAACAAGGCCCTACCTGTGGGATTCATGGCTCCCAAAGAAATGGATGGCTCCCAGAAATGGTGCCTAGCATTGAAATCCCTATGACAAGTACAGAACCACTGAGGTTGCCCAAAGTAATGGGTGAACTCACTCTGTGTTACTGACCTGCCCGGATTGTAAATCAGGAGGAAGGTACACCACTGAGTGTCCAAGGCAACCGCACAGCTAGAGTTTCCAACACCCCATTCTCATAGGTTCGAGGGGAAAGGATCACACTCTGAGCCGGATACACACCAAAGAGCTAGGCCACCACCACCCCTTTCAAGGCGATCCCGTCGATAAAGTGAAACCCGACAGCCGAACAGAATGACGAGGACGTAACCATGTCTCGGAGAGGCTCACCACGAGTGGCTGTACCTCAGCCAGATACTTCTGGAGGTCTGGGAGCTTTCCCAATATGGAACGAATGTTCCAGAGAAGAAAAATAGAGGAGTGGGAGTGAGTCACGTGTGCGAACTAAGAAGCCCAATGAGGCGAGGGAGAACCGAGAGACATGCAGTCATAAAAGAGGTGCCCTGTAGGAAGGAATGAAGCACTTCCTCCACCAAATGGAGGACAGGATGAAGAAATGAAGCCCAGGCAGGCGAGAGTGAAACATCGGAATCATCAATAGCTAAGGGTCCTGAGACAGTGGCAGGCTGGGGTCGAGGAGAAATGGAGGAAGGGGACTTCTGTGAGGAGTGAGGCACTGGGTCAGGCAAGGGGTTCATTTGGACAGGGAAGGGTACCAAACTGCGAGTTGATTTTGAAACTGCACCACCTTGACGGGAGGATATGTCGTAAACGAGGAGGGGGCATGAGCAATAACTTCCGCAGTGGAAGCCGGATCTGAAGACACCTGAAGAAGATGTTGTCCCGGAGGTGGGGAATCCTCTGAGGGTAGTGAGAGTTCTGCAAGAGCTGCAAAACGGTTTGAAACAGGGACATTAGTCCTCACAGCTGCGGAGAACAGGTGACCCGGCCGCACTGGTGCTTGGGAGAAGCCCTTAGTGGGGGGCGCTGGAGACGAAGGAGGCAAGGGCCGATGAACTGTGACTGGCTTTACGGACCGCAGGCTGGAGTTACATTCATCGAGGGAAAGGGACTGGGCCTTGGCTGAGTTTGCCAAATCAAGAGCCTGGCGATATGCCGGGCAAGACCGGGATGTGACTTTGTGGGCCCCTTTACAAAAATAGCATGAGGCAGGACGAGTACAGGGAATGCCGTCTTTGACTACTGGGTGAAACCCACTACAGTTTGCACACCTAACCTTACCACGGCAGGACAACTCTCCATGCCCAAAAGGAAACATTTCCGACACCGAAGAAGAGGAAAAGTATATGGAAGGACAGGAAACCTTAGATTGCCAAAAATTACAAATTGTGGGAGAGCACCTGAGAAACATATACGAACCATACGAGACGGGGCAGGACGAGTCGAGAGGCTCCAAACCTCTCGCAAACCTAAGTCATCCCCCCCACTCAAAACCAACTCAGAATGGATCTCCTCATCTGATAGGGATGAGGAAATCGGTCCAATTCTACCGTAACAACAACCAGCAGCAAGGATTGAGGAGCGGACCTCCCAGCAGACTACATTCCACTTACCTAGGACATGGATAGCATTAAGTGGTAAATTTCTGCTAGAAAAGACTTACGATGTAGTCGGAGCTTTAGGGCTGCACCCCTACCGAGTTGCTGGACACCCCCGTCTATGCAGGCCTTGCCGAAAGGAGAGCCACTGATGGCATTAGTGACTTCCCGTGGATTGGTGAAGGGGGTACCACCAGCCTTGGGACGCACGATAACTACCATCACATCTGGGGTAATGTGGGTGGAGAAGAAACACAGTCCAGACAAGAAGTTGGCTGGCGCTTAGGGCTAGACAGGGGCCTGGCTCCATCATCAACCTCAAGGGCCCGTTATAAATCCCAGCAGGGGACCCAATATCCATATCATGGTCCAGAGACGAGGAAACAGGTGTCAACTGAGTATGGGCCAGAGGGGGTCCCCCATAGCGGAACGACATCCCAGGCAAACTCTCCAAAATGGTCAAATAACACTGCTTGATATGAAGAAATTACTAGAAGCACATGCACACAAGAAAAAATATATATAGTGAAGAGCCTAAACAGGACCGTCACCACCAACAAACAACTGAGGAGCCTTCAAAAGCACGTCTCGATCAGCTGAGTGACAACCCGACAGTCCCTTCTTCTTCTTCTTCTTCTTCTTGGTTGGGTTTATCAGGCCACTGACAGCTTAAGCCGTATCGAGCCCGACTCTCGATGGTACGAGAAGATTTGTTGCCCAAGGCTGGGCGATGAAAGAAAAGGAACAAAAGTTCCTTTGTAAATAGATATAGAAACTTGAAAGTTTCCGATTAGGTCCGGTGGACCCCTTGCAAGCCCCAGCAAAGCGGGACCCCACACCCACACCTGAGTACAGTAACCGGATTCCCACCAAACACCGTTAAATAATTATCCGCAGAGCGGAAAAAATGGAGCTGGCTAAAAGTAAGCCGATGAACAGGTGCCCCTCCTGTAGAGCGCCCGGTGGGCAAAACAGATGAGGACAAGCGTCCCAGAGAGAACGGGGGAAATTTGTCACTGATACTTAGGCGAGAGAGAGACGTCTACACCCGACGAAGGCTGGCGAGAAGTCCAGGCGCTACTGTTCCCTGATGCCGCCACTCTTATTGTTGTTGGGGTTTATAGGGCCACTGACACGCTACGTCGTATCAAACCCGACGTCCCAGTGTCCGGGAAACAAACCTTCAAATTCAAATTTTATTTCCTTGCAAGTTTACATTGAGATTATATAATTACAACAATGAGTTGCAGTGAAAGAGAGCCACTATCATTCCATGGCATTATAGGCAGACTAAATTTAATGGCTGTCAGTTTGGTTTCAGATTTAATAGATTAGATTTTGCCACCGAAGTGGCTAGTATATTATGCACCCCATTGCCCAAAACAACACAAATGATGCTATTATACACATGCTAGAAATAATATACACCGCTTCGAGAAAAAGAAATCCCACTGGGACTCTTCATTGATTTACGTAAATGTTTTGATACAGTTCACAATGATCTGTTACACTTAAATTTATCACACTATGGTATAAAAGGCCCATACTCAGTTGACACCTGTTTCCTCGTCTCTGGACGAAAGAACATTTATCCCATATAAAGAAATTAGATCGAATAGAAATGACCCAAAATGGATGAATAATAGGCTCAAATATCTTTTAGGGCAGAAGAAAGGAATTTATAGGCGTATCAAAAGAGGTGAGGTCATCTTAGAATCAGTATATTGACATTAAGAGGGACGTTAAAAGGGGATAAGAAAAGCTAAGCGGGACTACGAAATTAAAGTTGCTAGGATTCGAAAACTAACCCAAAAGTTTTTCCAGGTGTATAGAACAAAAGTTAGAGATAAGATAGGTCCCTTAAAAATAATTATGGGTATCTTACTGACAAAGAGAATGAAATGTGCTCTATTTTTAATAATTATTTTCTCTCGGTTTTCACTCAGGAAGACACTAATAATATCCCAAGAATTAGGTATTTTAGTGGGCCTGAAGAAATAAATTATGTAGTATCACAGTCACTAGCGAAATGGTTATCAAACAGATAGACCGTTTGAAGCAAAATAAATCGCCAGGCCTGATGAGCTTTTTCAAGGGTTCTTAAGAGAATGCAAAAATTTAACTCTGTGAACCCTAACTAATATTTTTAACCTATCTCTTCAAACAGGTGTAGTGTCTGATACGTGGAAGATGGCTAATGTAATTCCTATTTTTAAAGCAGGGGACAAGTCGTTACCATCAAATTACCGCCCAATAAGTCTAACTTCAATTGTAGGCAAATTATTAGAGTCGATTATAGCTGATAACATAAAAGCCATCTCGATAGGGCATAATTTGATTAATGATACTCAACATGGATTCACCAGGGGCCGTTCCTGCCTAACTAATTTATTAACTTTTTCAGTAAGGCTTTTGAGGCAGTTGATCATGATAAAGAATTCGATATTGTTTATTTGGATTTTAGTAAGACTTTTGATAGAGTACCACATCAGAGACTGTTAAAGAAAGTGGCTGCTCACGGCATTGGAGGAAAAGTGTTTTCATGGATCGAGTCATGGCTCACCAATAGGAAGCAGAGGGTGTGCATTAATGGGGTTAAATCTGAGTGGGGATCTGTAACAAGTGGCGTTCCACAGGGATCGGTTTTGGGCCCGTTGTTGTTTATAATATATATAAATGACCTTGACGAGGGAATTACTAGTGATATGAACAAATTCGCTGATGACATGAAGATAGGTAGGATAATCGATTCAGACGTAGATGTCACGGAACTTCAGTAGGATTTTGACAAACTCAATTCCTGGTCAGAAAAATGGCAGATGCAGTTCAATGTAGATAAATGCAAAGTTCTAAAGCTCGGGAATGTTCATAACCCTAGCACCTACCAGCTTAATAATGTTGAACTCAGCCGTACAGAATGCGAAAAGGATCTGGGGGTTTATGGAACAGCAACCTCAAACAAGTCAGCAATGCCTAAGCGTAAGAAATAAAGCAAATAGTTCTGGGTTTTATATCAAGTGTAAGAAACAGAAGTCCAGCGGTTATATTACAGTTTTTACATCATTAGTAAAGGCCTCACCTAGATTATGCAGCTCAGTTCTGGTCTCCATTTTCAGAATGGATATAAATTGTTAAAAACATTCAGCGACGAATGAAAAAAGTTAATTCATAGCATTGGGAAATCTTCCGTATGAAGAAAGATTGAAGACCCTTAAATTACATTCACTTGTAAGACGAAGAATGAGGGGAGACATGATCGAGGTATATAAGTGGAAGATGGGATTAATAGGGATATAAATAAGGCCTTGAGGTATCTCTCCAAGAGAACCCGATAATGGATTCAAATTGGATAAGTTTAGATTTAGAAAGGATATGAAAATATTGGTTTGGGAAAGGGTGTTGATGAGTGGAACAGTCTGCTGTAGGGTCAAAGCTAGGACCTTGGGAGTTTCAAATTTAGGTTGGATAAATTCATGAGTGAGAGGGTTGGTTGAGTGGGATTTGCATAGTATTGAAAATTAGTGAGCGGTATTCTGTTAATGGGATGGATTGTGAAGGACCTGCCTAGTATGGGCCAACAGGCCTGCTGCAGTGTTCCTCCTTTCATGTTTTTTAAAAGTACCGCCCAGGCTGTTAAAAAAGTGGCAGCTCATGGCATGAACTTTTTAAGAACATAATATAAACAAATTCGCGACGACACGAAGATAGGTAGGATTTGATTCAAACATAGATGTCATAGAACTTCAGGAAGATTTAACAAACTTAATTCGTGGTCGAAAAGTGGCAGATGCAGTTCAATGAGATAAATGCAAGGTTTGAAGAAAATTCCATCCCAAGCCTTATAAGTTTAACGTAGAACAGGGCCATACAGATTGCAGAAGGACTTGGGGGTGATAAGAACATAAGAAAGGAAACACGCAAAGGCCTGTGGCCCATACTAGGCAGGTCCTCACTTTTCCATCCCACTAACAGAATATTTTTCCCAATTTTCAATGCTACCCAAGAACATAAGAACAAAAACTAAGAAAAAGGGGGGAACACTGCAGCAGGCCTGTTGGCCCATACTGGGCCCGGTCCTTCACAAACCATCCCACTAATAGAATAATTCCCAACCTAATTTTCAATTCTACCCAAGAAATAGTTTTGGGTATTCTATTAACCCCAAGTGCAGTCCCACTCAAATCAACCCCTCTCACTCATGAATTTATCCAACATAAATTTGAAACTACCCAAGGTCCTAGCTTCAATGACCCTATAGGCAGACTGTTCCACTCATCAACTCCCCCTATTTCCAAACCAATATTTTCCTATATCCTTTCTAAATCAATTAAAACCATTTATTTCGGGTTTCTCTTGGAGAGATATCCTCAAGCCAATTCCCCCTTATTAAACCCATCTTC
>WNWK01053962.1:0-11709 GCA_009830355.1 Cherax destructor | reverse complement strand
TTTTTTTTTTAAAAAATATGAAATAATTAATAAATATTAAAATGAAAACTTATTTTATTGCTTTTTTTTTTTGGGTTTTTCAAGGATTTTCTAAAAAACTTTTTAGATAAAATATATTAAAAGCTTCAAAAAGAAAATCATAAATTTTGCTTACTTTTCCCATAAATTTAAATTGCATAGAAATTTATTTAAAATGAGTTTTAGAAAACCAAAAAAGCTTTAAAACGTCAAAATATGCAATAAAATACATTTTAGAAATTTTTTCTGAGTTTTTTAATTTCTTTTTTTTTAAAAATAATATAAAATATTCTAAAAAAATTTTATTTTTATAGTTTTTAAGGGATTTTAAAAATATTAAATAATTAATAAATAAAAAATCAAAAACTTATTTTTTTTTTTTTTGGTTAAGGCTTTTCAAGATTTTCTGAAAAATTTTTTTTAGATAAAATTCCTTATAAGCTTCCTAAAGAAAATCAAAAATTTTGCTTATTTTTCCCAAAAATTTCAATTGCGTAAAAATTCTTTAAAAAAGTGTGAAAATTAAAAAGAAAAAAAATGATTTTCCAAAAACACTAACCCCCTTTCAAAACGTCGAAATATGCAAAAAATACGTTTTTAGCACATTTTTCTGAGCTTTTAAATGTTTCATGTTTTTTTAAAATAATTGAAATATTCAAAAAAATATTGATTTTATAGTTTTTTAATTTTTTTTTTAAAAATATTAAATAATATATATTAAAAAATGCAAAAAAACATTTTTATTGCTTTTTTTGACATTTAACATTTTCAAGATTTTCTAAAAATTTTTTTTTAGATAAAATATCCTTAGTAAGTTTCCAAAAAGAAAATAAAAAAATTTTGCTTATTTTCCCCATAAATTTAAATTCGTAAAAATTCTATTTAAAAGTGTGAAAATCTAAGTTTTTGTTAAAAAATGATTTTTTCAAAAACATCAAACCCTCTAAAACGTCGAAATATCCCAAAAAATGATTTTAGAAATTTTTCTGAGCTTTTAATTTTCATGTTTTTTTCGAAAATAATTAAAATATTCTATAAAAATATTGTTTTTATAGTTTTTAATGGGTTTTTTTAAAAATATGTAAAAAATTTTAATAAATATTAAAAATGCTATAAAACTGATTTTATTGCATTTTTTGACATTTGGCTTTTCCAAGGGTTTTTTGGAAAAACTTTTTTTAGATAAAATATACCTATGAGTAAGCTTCCTAAATATTTTCCCATAATTTCAATTGCAGTAGAAATTCTATTTAAAATTGAAAATTTATTTGCTAAAATGTTTGCCAGAAAAGCACTCAAACGCTTAAACGTCGAAATATGCAATAAAATACGATTTTAGACATTTTTCTGAGCTTTTAATGTTTCATGTATTTTTCGAAAATAATATGAAATATTCTATAAAAATATTGATTTTTATAGATTTTTAATGGGATTTTTAAAATATGTAAATAATTAATAAATATTAAAAATGCTATAAAACTTGATTTTATTGCATTTTTTGACGATTTAAGGCATTTTCAAGGATTTTCTGAAAAACTATTTTTTTAGATAAAATATACCTATGAGTAAGCTTCCTAAAAGAAAATCATAAAATTTTGCTTACTTTTCCCATAAATTTCAATTGCAGTAGAAATTCTATTTAAAAGTGTGAAAATCTAAGTATTTTAGCTAAAAATGAGTTTTGCCAGAAAAGCACTCAAACCGCTCTAAAACGTCGAAATATGCATAAAATACGATTTTAGCACATTTTTCTGAGCTTTTAATGTTTCATGTATTTTTCGAAAATAATATGAAATATTCTATAAAAATATTGATTTTTATAGATTTTTAATGGATTTTTAAAAATATGTAAATAATTAATAAATATTCAAAAATGCTATAAAACTTATTTTATTGCATTTTTGACGATTAAGCATTTTCAGGATTTTGAAAACTATTTTTTAGATAAAATATACCTATGAGTAAGCTTCCAAAAGAAAATCATAAATTTTGCTACTTTCCCATAATTTCAATTGCAGTAGAATTTATTTAAAAGTGTGAAAATTAAATTTTAGCTAAAATGAGTTTTGCCAGAAAAGCACTCAAACGCTCTAAAACGTCGAAATATGCAATAAAATACGATTTTAGACATTTTCTGAGCTTTTAATGTTTCATGTATTTTTCGAAAATAATATGAAATATTCTATAAAAATATTGATTTTATAGATTTTAATGGGATTTTTAAAATATGTAAATAATAATAAATATTAAATGCTATAAACTTATTTTATTATTTGACGATTTAAGCATTTCAAGGTTTTTGAAAACTATTTTAGATAAATTACCTATGAGTAAGCTTCCTAAAAGAAAATCATAAAATTTTGCTATTTTCCATAAATTTCAATTGCAGTAGAAATTTATTTAAAAGTGTGAAAATTAAGTATTTAGCTAAAATAGTTTTGCCAGAAAAGCACTCAAACCGCTCTAAAACGTCGAAATATGCAATAAAATACGATTTAACACATTTTCTGAGCTTTTAATGTTTCATGTATTTTTGAAAATAATATGAAATATTCTATAAAAATATTGATTTTATAGATTTTTAATGGGATTTTTAAAAATATGTAATAATTATAAATATTCAAAAAGCTATAAAACGTATTTTATTGATTTTGACGATTAAGGCATTTTCAAGATTTTCTGAAAAACTATTTTTAGATAAAATTACCTATGAGTAAGCTTCTAAAGAAAATCATAAAATTTTGCTTACTTTTCATAATTTCAATTGCAGTGAAATTCTATTTAAAGTGTGAAAATTAAGTATTTTGTTAAAAATGAGTTTTGCAGAAAAGCATCAAACCGCTCTAAAACGTCAAATATGCATAAAATCGATTTTAGCACATTTTCTGAGCTTTTAATGTTTCATGTATTTTTCGAAAATAATATGAAATATTCTATAAAAATATTGATTTTATAGATTTTAATGGATTTTAAAATATGTAAATAATTAATTAAATGCTATAAAACTTATTTTATTGCATTTTTGACGATTAAGCATTTTCAAGGATTTTTGAAAAACATTTTTAGATAAATATACCTTGAGTAAGCTCTAAAGAAAATCATAAAATTTGCTTACTTTTCCCATAAATTTCAATTGCAGTAGAAATTCTATTTAAAAGTGTGAAAATCTAAGTATTTTAGCTAAAAATGAGTTTTGCAGAAAAGCATCAAACCGCTCTAAAACGTCGAAATATGCAATAAAATACGATTTAGCACATTTTCTGAGCTTTTAATGTTTCATGTATTTTTCGAAAATAATATGAAATATTCTATAAAAATATTGATTTTTAAGATTTTTAATGGGATTTTTAAAATATGTAAATAATTAATAAATATTAAAGCTATAAACTATTTTATTGCATTTTTACGATTAAGGCATTTTCAGGATTTTTGAAAACTATTTTTAGATAAAATATACCTATAGTAAGCTTCTAAAAGAAAATCATAAAATTTTGCTTACTTTTCCCATAATTTCAATTGCAGAAATTCATTTAAAAGTGTGAAAATTAAGTATTTTAGCTAAAAATGAGTTTTGCCAGAAAAGCACTCAAACCGTCTAAAACGTCAAATATGCAATAAAATACGATTTTAGCACATTTTCTGAGCTTTTAATGTTTCATGTATTTTCGAAAATAATATGAAATATTCTATAAAATTTGATTTTTATAGATTTTTAAGGGATTTTTTAAAATATGTAAATAATTATAAATATTAAAAATGCTATAAAACTTATTTTATTGCATTTTGAGATTAAGGCATTTTCAAGGATTTTGAAAAACTATTTTAGATAAAATAAGTAAGCTTCCTAAAGAAAATCATAAAATTTGCTTATTTTCCCATAAATTTCAATTGCATAGAAATTCATTTAAAAGTGTGAAAATTAGTATTTAGTAAATGGTTTTGCCAGAAAACACTCAAACCGCTCTAAAACGTCGAAATATGCAAAAAATACGATTTTAGCAATTTTCTGACTTTTAATGTTTCATGTATTTTGAAAATAATATGAAATATTCTATAAAAATATTGATTTTATAGATTTTTAAGGATTTTTAAAAATATAAATTAAAGAATGATTTTATTCATTTTGACTTATTAGTTTTGAAAACTATTTAAAAAATATACCTATGATAGCCAAAGAAAATCATAATTTTGCTTATTTCCATAAATTTCAATTGCAGTGAATTTATTTAAAAGTGTGAAAATCAATATTTAGCTAAAATGAGTTTGCCAGAAAACATCAAACCGCTTAAAACGTCGAAATATGCAATAAAATACGATTTTCTTGAGCTTTTAATGTTTCATTTTCGAAAATAATATAAATATTCTATAAAAATATTGATTTTTATAGATTTTTAATGGGATTTTTAAAAATATTAATAATTAATAAATATTCAAAAAGCTATAAAACGATATTTTATTGATTTTTTGACATTAAGGATTTCAAGGATTTTAAAACTATTTTTAGATAAAATTACTTGAGTAAGCTTCCTAAAGAAAATCATAAAATTTTGCTTACTTTTCCCATAACTTTCAATTGCAGTAGAAATTCTATTTAAAAGTGTGAAAATTAAGTATTTTAGCTAAAAATGAGTTTTGCCAGAAAAGCATCAAACCGCTCTAAAACGTCGAAATATGCTATAAAATAATTTTAGCACATTTTCTGAGCTTTTTAATGTTTCATGTATTTTTGAAAATAATATGAAATATTCTATAAAATATTGATTTTTATAGATTTTTAATGGGATTTTTTAAAAATATGTAAATAATTAATAAATATTAAAAATGCTATAAAACTTGATTTTATTGCTTTTTTTGACGATTAAAGCATTTTCAAGATTTTTGAAAAACTATTTTTAGATAAAATATACCTTGAGTAAGCTCCTAAAAGAAAATCATAAAATTTTGCTTACTTTTCCCATAAATTTCAATTGCAGTAGAAATTCTATTTAAAAGTTGAAAATTAAGTATTTTTTTTAATGATTTTAAAAATATGTAAATAATTAATAAATATTCAAAATGCTATAAAACTTATTTTATTGCATTTTTGACGATTTAAGGCATTTTAAGGATTTTTGAAAACTATTTTTTTAGATAAAATACACCTATGAGTAAGCTTCCTAAAGAAAATCATAAAATTTTGCTTACTTTTCATAAATTTCAATTGCAGTAGAAATTCTATTTAAGTGTAACTAAATTTTAGCTAAATGAGTTTTGCCAGAAAAGCACTCAAACCGCTCTAAAACGTCGAAATATGCAATAAAATACGATTTTAGCACATTTTTCTGACTTTTTAATGTTTCATGTATTTTCGAAAATATATAAATATTCTATAAAAATATTGATTTTTATAGATTTTAATGGATTTTTTAAAATGTAAATAATTATAAATATTAAAAATGCTATAAACTTATTTTATTGCATTTTTTGACGATTAAGGCATTTTCAAGGATTTTCTGAAAAACATTTTTAGATAAAATATACCTATAGTAAGCTTCCTAAAGAAAATCATAAAATTTTGCTTACTTTTCCCAATTTCAATTGCAGTAGAATTCTATTTAAAAGTGTGAAAATCTAAGTATTTTAGCTAAAAATGAGTTTTGCCAGAAAGCACTCAAACCGCTCTAAAACGTCGAAATATGCAATAAAATACGATTTTAGCACATTTTCTGAGCTTTTAAGTTTCATGTATTTTCGAAAATAATATGAAATATTCTATAAAATATTGATTTTTATGATTTTTAATGGGATTTTTAAAAATATGTAAATAATTATAAATATTAAAATGCTATAAAATTGATTTTATTGCATTTTTGACGATTTAAGGCATTTTCAAGATTTTTGAAAACTATTTTAATAAATATACCTATGAGTAAGCTTCTAAAAGAAATCATAAAATTTGCTTACTTTTCCATAAATTTCAATTGCAGTAGAAATTCTATTTAAAGTGTGAAATCTAGTATTTTAGCTAAAAATGAGTTTTGCAGAAAGCACTCAAACCGCTCTAAAACGTCGGAATATGCAATAAAATACGATTTTAGCACATTTTTCTGAGCTTTTTAATGTTTCATGTATTTTTCGAAAAAATTATGAAATATTCTATAAAAATATTGATTTTTAAAGATTTTTAATGGGATTTTTTAAAAATATGTAAATAAATAATAAATATTAAAAAATGCTATAAAACGATATTTTAGTGCATTTTTTGACGATTCAAGGCATTTTCACGGATTTTCTGAAAAACTATTTTTTAGATAAAATATACCTATGAAAAAGCTTCCTAAAAGAAAATAATAAAATTTTGCTTACTTTTCCCATAAATTTCAATTGCAGTAGAAATTCTATTTAAAAGTGTAAAAATAAAAGTATTTTAGGTAAAAAATGAGTTTTGTCCGAAAAGCATCAAACCGCTCTAAAACGTCGAAATATGCAATAAAATACGATTTTAGCACATTTTTCTGAGCTTTTTAATGTTTCATCTCTTTTTCGAAAATAATATGAAATATTCTATAAAAATCTTGATTTTTTTAGATTTTTAATGTTTTTTTTTTAAATATGCAAATAATTTATAAATAATAAAAAATGCTATAAAACTTGATTTTATTGCATTTTTTGACGATTTAAGGCATTTTCAAGGATTTTGGTAAAAACTATTTTTTTAGATAAAATATACATATGAGTAAGCTTCCTAAAAGAAAATCATAATATTTTTCTTACTTTTCCAATAACTTTCAATTGCAGTAGAAATTCTATTTAAAAGTGTGAAAATCTAAAATTTTTTTAGATAAAATATACCTATGAGTAAGCTTCCTAAAAGAAAATCATAAAATTTTGCTTACTTATCCCATAAATTTCAATTGCAGTAGAAATTCTATTTAAAAGTGTGAAAATGTAAGTATTTTAGCTAAAAAATGAGTTTTGCCAGAAAAGCACTCAAACCGCTCTAAAACGTCGAAAAATGCCATAAAATGCGATTTTAGCACATTTTTCTGAGCTTTTTAATGTTTCATGTATTTTTCGAAAATAATATGAAATATTCTATAAAAATATTGATTTTTATAGATTTTTAATGGGATTTTTAAAAATATGTAAATAATTAGCTAAAAATGAGTTTGCCAGAAAAGCACTCAAACCGCTCTAAAACGTCGAAATATGCAATAAAATACGATTTTAGCACATTTTTCTGAGCTTTTTAATGTTTCATGTATTTTTCGAAAATAATATGAAATATTCTATAAAAATATTGATTTTTATACATTTTTAATTGAATTTTTAAATATATGTAAATAATTAATAAATATTCAAAAATGCTATAAAACGTTATTTTATTGCATTTTTTCACGATTTAAGGCCTTTTCAAGGATTTTTGGAAAAAAATTTTTTTTTAGATAAAATACACCTATGAGTAAGCTTCCTAAAAGAAAATCATAAAATTTTGCTTACTTTTCCTATAAATTTAAATTGCAGTAGAAATTCTATTTAAAAGTGTGAAAATCTAGGTATTTTAGCTAAAAAATGAGTTTTGTCAGAAAAGCTCTAAAACATCGAAATATGCCATAAAATGCGATTTTAGCACATTTTTATGATATTTTTTATGTTTTATGTATTTTTTGAAAAATAATATGAAATATTATATAATAATATTTATTTTTTAGATTTTTAATTGAATTTTTAAAAATATGTAAATAATTATTAAATATTCAAAAATGCTATAAAACTTGATTTTCTTGCATTTTTTGACGATTTAAGGCATTTTCAAGGATTTTCTGAAAAACTATTTTTTTATATATAAATATACCTATGAGTAAGCTTCCTAAAAGAAAATTATAAAAGTTTGCTTACTTTTCCAATAAATTTCAATTGCAGTATTTTAGCTAAAAAATGAGTTTTGCCAGAAAAGCACTCAAACCGCTCTAAAACGTCGAAATATGCAATAAAATACGATTTTAGCACTTTTTCTGAGCTTTTTAATGTTTCATGTATTTTTCGAAAATAATATGAAATATTCTATAAAAATATTGATTTTTATTGATTTTTAATGGGATTTTTTAAAAATATGTAAATAATTAATATATATTCAAAAATGCTATAAAACTTGATTTTATTGCATTTTTTGACGATTCAAGGCATTTTCAAGGATTTTCTAAAAAATTATTTTGTTAGATAAAATATACTTATCAGTAAGCTTCCTAAAAGAAAATCGTAAAATATTGCTTACTTTTCCCATAAATTTCAATTGCAGTAGAAATTCTATTTAAAAGTGTGATAATCTAAGTATTTTAGCTAAAAAATGAGTTTTGCCAGAAAAGCACTCAAACCGCTCTAAAACGTCGAAATATGCATTATAATACGATTTTAGCACATTTTTCTGAGCTTTTTAATTTTTCATGTATTTTTCGAAAATAATATGAAATATTCTAAATTAATATTGATTTATATTAATTTTTAATGGGATTTTTTAAAAATATGTAAATAATTAATATATATTAAAAAATGCTCTAAAACTTGATTTTATTGCATTTTTTGACGATTTAAGGCATTTGCAAGGATTTTCTGAAAACACTATTTTTTTAGATAAAATATACCTATGAGTAAGCTTCCTAAAAGAAAATAATAAAATTTTGCTAACTTTTCCCATAAATTTCAATTGCAGTAGAAATTCTATTTAAAAGTTCGAAAATCTACGTATTTTAGCTAACAAATGAGTTTTGCCAGAAAAGCACTCAAACCGCTCTAAAACGTCGAAATATGCAATTTCATGTATTTTTCAAAAATAATATGAAATATTCTAAATTAATATTGGTTTTTATATATTTTTAATGGGATTTTTTAAAAATATGTAAATAATTTATAAATATTCAAAAATGCTATAAAACTTGATTTTATTGCATTTTTTGACGATTTAAGGCATTTTCAAAGATTTTCTGAAAAACTATTTTTTATATATAAATATACCTATGAGTAAGCTTCCTAAAAGAAAATTATAAAAGTTTGCTTACTTTTCCAATAAATTTCAATTGCAGTAGAAATTCTATTTAAAAGTGTGATAATCTAAGTATTTTAGCTAAAAAATGAGTTTTGCCAGAAAAGCACTCAAACCGCTCTAAAACGTCGAAATATGCAATAAAATACGATTTTAGCACTTTTTTCTGAGCTTTTTAATGTTTCATGTATTCTTCGAAAATATTATGAAATATTCTATAAAAATATAGATTTTTATTGATTTTTAATGGGATTTTTTAAAAATATGTAAATAATTAATATATATTCAAAATGCTATAAAACGTTATTTTATTGCATTTTTTGACGATTTAAGGCATTTTCAAGGATTTTTTGAAAACTATTTTTTTTAGATAAAATACACCTATGAGTAAGCTTCCTAAAAGAAAATCATAAAATTTTGCTTACTTTTCCCATAAATTTAAATTGCAGTAGAAATTCTATTTAGCTAAAAAATGAGTTTTGCCAGAAAAGCACTCAAACCGCTCTAAAACGTCGAAATATGCAATAAAATACGATTTTAGCACATTTTTCTGAGCTTTTTCATGTTTCATGTATTTTTCGAAAATAATATAAAATATTCTATAAAAATATTGATTTTATATAGATTTTTAATGGGATTTTTTAAAAATATGTAAATAATTAATAAATATTCAAAAATGCTATAAAACTTGATTTTATTGCATTTTTTGACGATTTAAGGCATTTTCAAGGATTTTCTGAAAAAGAAACATTTTTTTAAGATAAAATATACCTATGAGTAAGCTTCCTAAAAGAAAATCATAAAATTTTGCTTACTTTTCCCATAATTTCTATTGCAGTAGAAATTCTATTTAAAAGTGTGATAATCTAAGTATTTTAGCTAAAAAATGAGTTTTGCCAGAAAAGCACTCAAACCGCTCTAAAACGTCGAAATATGCATTATAATACGATTTTAGCACATTTTTCTGAGCTTTTTAATTTTTCATGTATTTTTCGAAAATAATATGAAATATTCTAAATTAATATTGATTTTTATTAATTTTTAATGGGATTTTTTAAAAATATGTAAATAATTAATATATATTAAAAAATGCTATAAAACTTGATTTTATTGCATTTTTTGACGATTTAAGGCATTTGCAAGGATTTTCTGAAAACACTATTTTTTTAGATAAAATATACCTATGAGTAAGCTTCCTAAAAGAAAATAATAAAATTTTGCTAACTTTTCCCATAAATTTCAATTGCAGTAGAAATTCTATTTAAAAGTTCGAAAATCTACGTATTTTAGCTAACAATTGAGTTTTGCCAGAAAAGCACTCAAACCGCTCTAAAACGTCGAAATATGCAATTTCATGTATTTTTCGAAAATAATATGAAATATTCTAAATTAATATTGGTTTTTATATATTTTTAATGGGATTTTTTAAAAATATGTAAATAATTTATAAATATTCAAAAATGCTATAAAACTTGATTTTATTGCATTTTTTGACGATTTAAGGCATTTTCAAAGATTTTCTGAAAAAACTATTTTTTATATATAAATATACCTATGAGTAAGCTTCCTAAAAGAAAATTATAAAAGTTTGCTTACTTTTTATATTTTTTATGTTTCATGTATTTTTTGAAAAATAATATGAAATATTATATAATAATATTTATTTTTATAGATTTTTAATTTAATTTTTAAAAATATGTCAATAATTAATAAATATTCAAAAATGCTATAAAAATCAATATTTTATTGCATTTTTTCACGATTTAAAGCATTTTCAAGGATTTTCT
This sequence comes from Cherax destructor, assembly GCA_009830355.1. NCBI lineage: Eukaryota > Metazoa > Arthropoda > Malacostraca > Decapoda > Parastacidae > Cherax > Cherax destructor. Next base: position 885 of record WNWK01053962.1, on the reverse strand, counting down.
GAAAACAATTGAAATTGTCCCGGAATTCTCCTTGAAATTGTATCGAAATTCTCCTTGAAATTATCCTGAAATTATCCTTGAAATTGTCCAGAAATTCATTTGAAATTGTATCGAAAATCTACTTGAAATATTCTCGAAATTCTTCTTGAAATTGTCACAATATTCTTCTTGAAATGGTCCCGAAATTCTCCCGGAAATTGTCCCGAAATTCTCCTTGAAATTTTCCCGATATTCTCCTTCAAATTGTCCCGGAATTCTCCTTAAAATTGTTCCGAAATTCTTCTTGAAATTGTTCCGAAATTCTCCATGATATTGTCCCGGAATTCGCCTTGAAATTGTCCCGGAATTCTCCTTGAAATTGTCCCGGAATTCTCCATGATATTGTCTAGAAATTCTCCTTTGAAATTATCCCGAAATTCTCTTTGAAATTGTCCAGAAATTCTCCTTGAAATTGTCCAGAAATTCATTTGAAATTTTCCCGTAATTCTCCTTGAAATTGTATCGAAATTCTCCTTGAAATTATCCTGAAATTATCCTTGAAATTCTCCAGAAATTCATTTGAAATTGTCCCGAAATTTAATTGAAATTATCCCGGAATTATTCATGAAATTGTCCCAGAATTCTCCTTGAAGTTGTATCGAAATTCTGCTTGAAATTCTCCTGAAATTCTCCTTGAAATTGTCCAGAAATTCTTTTGAAATTGTACCGAAATTCTGCTTGAAATATTCCCGAAATTCTATTTGAAATTGTCCCGAAATTCTCCTTGAAATTGTCCCGAAATTCTCCTTGAAATTGTCCCGAAATTCTCCTTGAAATTGTCCCGAAATTCTTCTTGAAATGGTCCTTACATTCTCCTTGAAATTGTCCCGAAATTCTCCTTGAAAT
>WNWK01053961.1:0-11709 GCA_009830355.1 Cherax destructor | reverse complement strand
TAGCATGTGGTAGTATTCTGGGTCACTTATTTTTCCCTCTGTATGTAATGACATGGTGGCTAGAGCCCCGCTTCACACACAGGGGGCCCCGATTCGATTCCGGCGGGTGGAAACATTTCGACGTTTTTCCCACACCTGTTGTCATGTTCACCTAGCAGCAAATAGGTACCTGGGTGTTAGTCGACTGGTGTGGGTCGCAGCCTGGGGGGGACAAGATTGAGGACCCCAATGGAAATAAGACAAAGTCCTCGATGACGCACTGACTTTCTTGGGTTATTCTGGGTAGCTAACCCTCCGGGGTTAAAAATCCGAAGAAAATCTTATCTTATATCGTATCTTACCAATCAGTGTCAAGTGCAGACTCCTACTGTATGCGGATGACAGTGCTCTGTTAGTGTCAGGTAAAGACCCACAAGATATAGCTAATGTATTAACACTGGAACTGGAGTCCTGCAGCAAATGGTTAGTAGACAACAAGTTATCGTTACATCTCGGGAACAGTAATGGCTGAGTGTTTGAGGGGAGAGGACGTGTGTGAGTGAGGTCCTAGGCCTTGTTTCCCAGGACTGCTTATTTCACTCGACTGACAACTCATCATGCAACTCATATCGTTGGATCGCAGCTGCATTGTTGCTGAAACTCTTATGTGTGAGCTGTGACTAGTGATCTACCTAGTTAAACGAAAAGTGTTGGTTTGAAGTGGCACAAGAAGGCCTATCTACACTACCCCTCGCCTGCCTCCTCCCTCTATTTAGAACTCAGCCATTCGCCTCTATTTACCTATGGTCTAGAGGCGGTTTTTGCCTGCCCACATACGTGCCTGAGTGCCCGTCAGTCCTGCTGCCAGCTTTCCACGATTTCCCACCCACCCTTCTTAAGAATGTGTCTCCTGTGTGCATACGTGCCTGCTACAAGATAATCTTCAAGTGGTTGACACGGGTTTAACTGGCACATTCAAGCAGGCTTGAAAGCAACAAACAAGCCAGGCAGGACAAACTAAGGTAGCCAGCATGGCACAGCTGTCCTCATCCCCAGCACATCTACGTAAACGTTTTAAGTGTTCCCATCATAGCTTCCTGCTGTAAAAGCTAACTTTTACCTAGTGGCTAGTGGGGTTGATACGATGAATTTAAAGAGGAGTAATGAAGGAGAGGTTACTGCGCTACCACCATCACCCACATATCTCTCCATGCTTGTACATTTCCACCACCGCTCACAGACCAGGTGAAGAAAGATAGACTGGGCGCCGACGACAAGGCCGCAGGCTCGGGTGAGTCAAGAAAGCGCATATTCTCCAAGAAATGCCGCCTCCTGTGAAGACGCAGTGTTATGTAGTGGTGCGCTTCCCACGTACACCCCAGGTTAACTACACTAACTTTCCTCACCTCTACATAGGATTAATTCTGACCTTCAGCAACAGTGTTTCGCTTTAGAGACAGTTAACTGTTATCTGTAAGCCTGTATTAAGACTTTTAATAAAAGGCTCAGAGTTTATTTCAGTGTAGTGACTTCTTACATTTATTAACTAGTGTAATTCTCCGTCATGTTTCTGAACTATCAAGGACAGTTACACAATTAAGTTGTTGTCCTAGTGTTGTGCTGTGTTTTCCCAATACATTTTCCCATTCAGACTGAAACTTGACTGTTAAATTCCTAGAACTATTTCAAATTGCACTATTCATCTGTGCTGTGAGCTGTAACTCTTTCTATTTTATAACATTAAGTTAATTTTGTTCCCGGGATAAGATTATTGCATTTTTACTGTGAACAAGCTTACTCTTGCATGATGTTCAGTTTCATGAACACTTTTTCTTGAGGGAACTGGGTTACCTTTAAACTGTGGGACGCAAGAGTCAGCCTGTTATTATCATTTTCCTTGCCATCTCATCTAGTGGGCTTAGCGCCTAGTTAAGATTGCAATAGTAACAATTTGCAATCATTATATCTCTACCTATACATTGTGTAAATTGGTTTTGATTCTTGGTTAAGTGCTGCAGGTTTGAAGTAATTAACGAGTATTGCAGTGTTTGGTAACTCTCCAGAAGACTGTGGCCCGGTGTATGACCTTGAAAAGCGGCACTGTGCCTCATGCCATTGACACTTATATTGCGTTGTCTAGTGAAGTGAATGTTTTTTCCCGCATCGAGAACATCAAGGCACCAAGCCAGCCCAGGTAATCCATGCAGTGACTTCTTACATTTATTAACCCCGTGTAATCATTCTCCGCTCAGTGTTTCTGAACTATCAATTACGGTTGCACAATTGGGTTGTTTGTCCTAGTGTTGTGCTGTGTTTCCTAATACATTTTTCCATTCAGACTGAAACTTGACTTAAATTCCCAGAACTATTTATATTTCAAATTGTACTATTCATCTGTGCTGTGAGTGTGTAACTTATGCTATTTTTTTAACATTAAGTAAATTTTGTTCAGGTATAAAATTATCGCATTTTTACTGTGAACAAGCTTACTCTTGCATGATGTTCAGTTTCATGAACACTTTCTTGAGTAATTCGGTTACCTTTCAACTGTGATGTCAATCAGCCTGTTTAACATTATTTTTCTTGCCATCTCATCTAGTGGGTTTAGGAGTATTGTAGTGTTTGGTAACTCTCCATAAGACTGGCCCAGTTAATGACCTTGAAAAGACCCGCAGGCCACTGACACCCATATTGCCTTTGTCTAGTGAGGTGAATGCCCCTTGACCCTCCTATACACCGCCCATCGCCAGTGTGAAACTGCTGTCAGCATGAGTATAGTTGATGGTTTTGATGACGTAAATGATGGTGAAGGCAGATTTGAAACATACCTTAGTAAACACCCCGGAAAAAGGAACGAGGCTTCCAGAGAAAGCTTACTGCAGCAATACAGGGGCGCACACCCTCCCAAAGCTGTCAGGTTAGATTTCCTAACAACACTGATCAATAGAGTGTGTAATTGGTTTTAGAAGCTAGTGTAAAACAACCCAGAGAAAAACTATCAAGTTTCTCCATGATGAGGATAACTACGTATTTGTGCCTAATGATTCAACATTTATAGACAAACTTCTCGCTAAAGAATATGCCAACATCAAACTCCGAGCTGCCCCACCTAGGCACCTAAAGTGTTCATTGTCATATACAACGTCAACAAGCACTTGAATCCTAAATATCTGGTGTCAGAGCAAGTTGCAAGCCCGTCGGCTTCCCAACGATCTGATATTAGCTGAGTGGACTGGGCCAGGGACTTTGCCACGCTATATTCACTCCCGTGCTGCCCTCAACAGGCGCTATAACATTGCATTGTACAGACCTCCTCAACGTCGATGTTATAAGGTCAACGTTGGGCCACATTGCCAGGAAATGCCCAGCTAAGTCATACTGGTGTGCAATGTGCCAATGCTCATTCTTCTGAACGGTGTTATGATTTGATCAAACAGCACCAGACTGTTGCTAAGCGATGTATCAATTGTAAGACTTCAGGAGTCACAGCAGCTCATGCTGACTGCAGTGTGAGGGCTGCCCACATCGCAGCCAACCGCACCTCACCTTGCACCTCCCATTATGACCCCCCAGGCCTACCAGATACCTGGAGTCTGAATACTGGCTCATGCCTGCCCTCAGACAATGGGGTTGAGCACTTCACCTGGGAAGCACATCAACAGAGCTCCACGTCTGCTGTCAATGCCAGTCTAGCTGAGTCAGCTGACAGTCAGCCACCGAGCTCAGCTGACCGGGGCTTCACGTCTCCAGATGTTCCTAGTCTTGCTCGTGTGGTATACAACCTGAAGTCCCACATAGGACTACTGAGACAGCAATTTCTCCTGAAGCAACAACTTGAGCAGCACAAAGAAAGATGTGTAGAGCATACCAATAGCAAGATTGTCACAAATTCTGAAAGCAAAGTGTAAGGCTGATGAACAAGGTGTTTGGTGGTGTCCTTACTTACGGCAATGACGAACCCAACAGCTGTGTTGATAACTATAGTGAGCATCATGCTGAGGGCAGTGTTGTCTCTGATGTTAGTAATAGTTATGAGTGTACTATAAGTATTGATGCCGAGTGTGATGAGGGCAGTGGTCTCCATAATGTTAGTAATAGTGATGTGTGCCATATAAGCGGTGGTGCCAAGTGTGATGAGGGCAGTGGTTTCCATAATGTTAGTAATAGTGATGAAGGTCATGTAAGTGGTGATGCCGAGTGTGATAAGGTTAACCACATTGACATTAATGTTGAATATAGCACTGCTGATAAATGTAATGAACACAATGTTGATAGTGGTGTTGGTGATGACAGTTATAGTGATGTGTGTAATGGTAGTGGAGGAGGGAATGTGAGTGGTAGTGCCACCTATCATACATTCACACATGAACAGCGTCGTGCTCTGTGCAAACAAAGACTGCCACGAGGCCTCACAACTGGACGTGCACTCAGAAAACTCATGGACCAGGGTAACACTGCTGACATTGATGAGGTCTTTCTCTTTATATGAACAATTTTTCATTGTGCTGAGAAACTAAGCCAGATTCCAGGACTTCTATAATGGATCAGTCCTCGCATAAACTTAATATTTTAGCTGGAATATTGCATCACTTAGAAAAAGACTTCCTGACCTTCATCATAAAGTAACCACCGAACCCATTGATATTGTGTGTCTACAAGAGTGCAGAGTCCCCGAAAATCCCAGCCCCTAAATTGCCATCATTTGTTGCATATAATCTCAAATCTACTAACTCTTGTGTTCTATATATTAAAAAATCACTTCCCATCAACTTCTCACACATAAGAAAACAGAGGGACTGCAATACCATGGTGTTAGGATTTATATTGGGAACTCTGTCTCAACATATTTAATTTGTATGCTCCTGCTGATAAGTTCAATTACTTGGAGCTCCCAACTTGTGCTCAGTCTGAGCCTACTCTTATAATTGGAGATTATAATGCAAGACACAAAAGCATTGAAGCTCACAGTTTGGTAATCGTAATGGTAACCAACTGCTGTCACTGTTAAACAGTCATGATAATGTGCAAATTGTAGGTGACCTTGAACCCACACATATCTATGGAGGCATCCTTGATCTGTGTCTTGGCTTCAACATTACTTCTGCCAGCTGTGAGTCTACCATTGTATTAGATATATCATCAGACCATTTCCCAAGGCTAACCTCACTAGATATAGGTAATACTATCCTTCCTGGTGGAATATTCAAACGGAAACGTTTTAATGTTCCCCTGATCAACATGAGGACTTTGTTGCACATGTGACTGACTGGTATAATTCCTATGTGTGTTCCTCTGTTGAGACCTTTAACAATGACCTTGTGAGCAGTATTCAGAACTACTTAGAGCCGCCTCAAAACCTCCTGGAACTGTTAACCCAACCAACTTCCATAACAATCATACCTCCTATAATAACCATACTTATTACAATGATCTTAAACTTCGAACACTGAAACGTACTGCTCGCAGAATAGGCCTAGCCTATAGAAAACATCGTACCCCTGGAATGCTGAGGCTCTTTCAAACTGCCCTTGCTGCTGCAAGAGAGCGTATGACAGAGCTGCGGCAAACTGACTGGGAAAAATTGTCAATGGTCTCAATGCTCACACCCCACTTAGCCGAGCATGGAGGGACATAAATAGAATTAAGGGTAACAGAACCGGTCAGATTGCACACCTCATCCCTTACATAGGGCGAATGAGCTAGTCAGTGCTTGGGCTGTTACATCAAGCTATGAAAATCTTCCCAGTACCACACAGGCGAAATTAAATGACAAATATGATGCTAGGGAGAGACTTGTTTGTTTTATGCTCAGCAAGGAAGATGACTGTAACATTCCTTTCACTGACTTTGAACTTGATGCAGCACTAACTAAAGGCAACTCCACGTCACCTGGTGAGGATGGTATTACCTACAATATACTAAGATTGCTGTGTTGAGTACCAGGCAATCCTTTACTCAATATACAACATGAGCTATGTAACTGGGGAGCCCAAATCTTGGACCAACAGCCTCATCATTCCCATTCCTAAGCCCAATCAACAAAATTCATTTCGCCCAATATCTCTTACTAGCTGCTTATGTAAAACATTTGAGAGGATGATTCTTAATCGTCTCATGTACAGAATCAAACTTTTTTTGTCCCCCCGGTTGCATGGTTTCATGCATGGAAGGAGTGTGCACCAATGCATAACCACCTTCTCACTCTGCACACTGACAGCTCATACACTACCTTCCTTGACCTTAAATCTGCTTTTGATGTTGCCAACAGACATGTAATCATTAGTGAACTTGCCAGAATGGATGTTGGAGGATGGCTTCTCCGCTGGATTAAAGGCTACCTGTCCAACAGAAAGTCTTCTGTGTTGTTCCAGGGGCATAGAAGTATAACTAAAGACTTTGAATTAGAACCCACAGGGAGGTGTGCTCAGTCCCACTCTATTCAATATTCTAATTAATGCCTTACTTAATGCTATGCCTAGCAGCCCCATCATTATATGATCAGTTTTGCTGATGATATAATGATTCACACCACCGGATTCTCCAACACCCAAACATCCTTAACCATGTACTAGCCTCGTGTCAAGACCTGGGGTTGATAATCTCTACTGATAAAACAAAGATACTCAACAGGCGTCCTCCTCGACAGAGAGGCACAGTTCGCCAGATCCAGTTGCATGATGGGTCTCTTTTAGAATATGTAAACAGATACAGGTATCTAGGCTTTGAGGTCCCACTACTTGGACCTGTTGTAACGAGACTTTGTCGTCAATACAAAGAAAGGCTGAGAGCACTTAGAGTTGTGGCAGGTTTCACCCCAGGTATGGTGCTAATGTTAAAATTGTGAAAATGATGTATCTTGCTTATATTAGATCATTAGTTGATTATGCTGCCCCACTACTTGCTCTTGTGTCTGACTGGAAGCTTGGAGGGTTGGAAAACTGCAGAACGAAGCAATGAGGATCATTTTAGGATGCCCTCGTACTGCCAAAATTTTAAATATGCAGAAAGAACTTGATATTCCAAGCATCAGAGATCGTGTTACTGAAAGAAATATCCTAATTGGGGTTAATATGCTCAGGCAAGCCCATTCAAACCCATGCACAGAAGCCCTCCAAACTTTCCTCAGCACTGGTGAACATCCCTCCAGATGGATCGAAAAACTGGAACCGACCTCCGCATGAATCAGATACATGATCTGTGGCAAGTAAGGCAACAGCGGCACTTCTCCGCTCCATGGAATATTACCCCATTCCAAACTACCATCCCTCCATTTCCCCCAAACTACTTCTTAAATCACAACCAAAGCTTCGCCTTGAAGCCAAACATGATGCCTTAAACTGTATTGATAATTTAGCCAAACAGCACACTCTCTCACAAATTATTTACGTTGATGGTTCTGTTCACCAATCCACTGGTGCAGCTGGTAGTGCTGCTGTTGTCATACAGAGTGATGGCTCTCTTAAAGAAATTGGAGCACGCATCAATAACTGGGCCTCTACCCTTCAGACAGAACTGTTTGCCATACTCCTTGCACTCAAATGCGTCCATGTATCTAAGGTTAATCTCTAATTGTAACTGATTCTCTGTCATCCATAAATGCTCTCAACTCATCAAGTATAACTTGTAGCATGCTCGTGTCAGAAGCCAGGCACAGGTATGGTAGGATTCTGGATAGTAGAGTCAGAGTGCACATGCTGTGGATTCCATCTCACATTGGTCTTCAGATGCATGATAGAACTGATAAATTGGCTAAGTTTTATGCTTTCAAAGAGGGGATAGATTACAATCTTGGCTTGTCAGTTAGCAGTTTGAGAACAATAATACGAAAAGAACTTCAACTGAATTTTATTGACTTAAGACTCAGGGAGATTGACACCAGTCAGTCCATCTATCATCATTCTATCATGCAGGAGGAGCCACATGTCTATGTGCATCCAACAAAATAAGCAGACTCTTGGATGTCACTACCGCCCGCCTCCGGCTGGGTTACAAGTATCTTTGGCAGGTTAAATCACCACCACCAGATGTAGACCAAACAAAATGTAAACTTTGTCAGTTGGATTATTGTCACACCCTGCGTCATTATGTACTGGAGTGCGTCACACCCTGCGTCATTATGTACTGGAGTGCGATAAAATTAATGAATTCAGAGACTACTCATTCAGAAATGTTCAAGATATGTCAAAGTATTTTATCCACAGTGGTATATTACAGACCATTCTGGAAAAATACCCTGACTTTGCTCCTGTAAATAAAGCATTGACACGTGTGTGTTGTGTGTGTGTGTGTGTGTGTGTTGTGTGTGTGTATGTGTATGTGTGTATGTATATACATGTATGCGTGTGTATGTGTATATGTATATGTGTGTGTGTGACCCAACAATTAAAATTTGCACCAATAACTCATTACAGTTGTGGCTGGGTGTAGACTAATAGATTGCTCATTGCTTTATAATTTGTTCATGAGTGCAACCATGTACAGACGTAAGTAAATTTACTTACATGATTCATTACCTTGTAACTAGTGAATTAATTACCATTGTACCTTGTTCAGCTATCAAAACTTTGGGGCCCAGTCTCTGGACCCTATATATACCTCTGTAATCTGCAAATACCTTTGTAACTTGTCATGATTGTGACCATCTGAGTTCATTACCTTTGTAACTTGCTCAGCCATCAAACTTTGAGGTCCAGTCCCTGGACCCATTATGTACCTCTGTAATCTTTTGACTACCGCCCACAGGATGGGTATGGGGTGCATAATAAAGATATCAAACTAACATCTCGGGAAAACAGAAGCCATAATCTTTGGCACGAAACATAAACTGAGAAGGGTAAATAATTATAATGTCCGGTGTAATGGGGAATCCATCACTTCAGTTTCCTCAGTAAAATATCTGGGAATCCCCTTTGACCCATGCATGTCAGGAGAATTGATAGGTAACAGTGTAGTAAAGAAAGCGAATGCCAGACTGAAGTTCCTCTACAGACAAGCACAGTGTCTACCTACTGAGGCTCGCAGGACCCTATGTCTAGTCCTTATACAATGTCATATTGACTACGCTTGCTCTTCATGGTACTCTGCATTGACAAAAAATGTGAAAGATAGTGTGGAAAATATTGGTATTTTCCGAAAGTTGTAATTGATAAACTTTCCAATATGAACAGATACTTTAATGTGCTGCTGGTAGTTTAACGCTTATGTGGGTAAGAATACAGAACCATCGTATTAGGCGGGGAAGAACGCGGGAAGGAGGCTGGGCAGAGAGAGAGGGGAGGCAGTCGAAAGAAAAACGGCCTACCCACCAGATATCAGGTGATAGCGTCGGGAATTTGGCGATTACGACAGCCAGACCGGACTTAATTACTTCACTTCGTAATATGGAGTGATATACACTGTGCGACGTGTATAAAGTGGGACAATCGGTCCGGGAGGCCCAGTAATAGGGTAATAATTGGTCAAATAGTGAATGGGGTTGGCGAGGGGCGCCGGTGTACAAGTATCGAGACGGTGAATGTGTATAAACTAGTGGGGCATTAAGCCAGGATATACATAGTGTGTAAAGTTATACGTATAAACTGTAATAAGGGGAAAATAGCGAGAGGATATGAATCACTACCCCGACCAACCACATGTTAAATAACGCCCGGTCCCGTGGGCGTATCGAAGTGAAGAAAATTAATCTTACTTGACTCGACGGGACAACCCACATCAAGATCTTGACGGACGAACTATATCGACCGTGTAAGATCACGAGATCCATCGAAGCCCATCAACAAGGATGCAGCCGCCCCACCGTAGGTACAAGTTTATCCACGTACTAGCTGGCCAGTAGGTATGTTGATATATTGTGTGTCTACGGTGGGGACCCATTATGTACCTCTGTAATATTTTGACTACCGCCCACAGGATGGGTATGGGGTGCATAATAAAGATATCAAACTAAAACTACGGTGGGAATAAAGATCTCCAGTGAACACCCAAGACGCAGATAAGGGGTGAGTGAACATTAATTACCTGTACTCTCCTCCTTCTTAATCAGTCCCATATCATATTTCTAAACTATACAGTCCACTAAAATTTAATCATACCATACTTATTATAATCCTTCAAATTTATTTACACTGGTCCATAGTGAAGTGGGGCAAGTGTGAAGATATCGAAGGATCCCCTCAGGTTTGACCAGGAGTGGGAGAAATTTCTCACACACCTCGCGGGAGTGACTGCGGTAAAATTATACTAGTCGGTCATCTCCCTGGGAGATTGTTTGTTGTAAGTGGCGGTGTCCCAGGTAGACAATCTCCACAATTCTCCACACTAACTAAAACTTCCTAAAATCTAATCAGTCTTCAGTTCTAAGCTTTACAACCCATTTCTCCAATTTTATCTCCACCCCATTCAAGGTAACCTACAGAATACATTCCCCATTATTTCCTGGCCAGAGATTTCATCTCTGGTCGGGAGATAAGCTAATACTTCCCACTAAGCTACTTTTGATATCATTTCCTTACAGTCTTTCCTGTACTCTCCCCACCAACCTACCACCTAATACAATTATTATCTGCTTCAATAACCAAACTTTAGTGGACTTGCAACCTGAAAAAAAAAAAATTACAAGTGAGCCCCGCCCACCTCTGACGACGTCTTCAGCTGCTGCATCTCCACATACCTGGAGTAACCCTCTCCAGGTATAACACTAAATGTTATGGGTCAGACCATTTACTAGTGTGGTTGTCTCCACTCCTCAGACTGGTCAATGTTGCTGTGTTGATCAGTGTTGCAGCAGACAGCAATTACCACACCTGAAACATTGTAACCATCAACATATACACAAGCATTACCATTAATATAAACTAAACATTAATGGAAAAAAATAGCCCAGAACTACATACACTATTATGGGTTATGTAACGCCTAGTGTGAGAGTTATTGTTTGATCAGAGGAAGGGGAGTAGCTCCAGTTCCTTGCATGAAAACCCCTTTACTAAGGTCGATTTCCCCCCCCAAGGTATTAGAACCCAAAGAAAATTAAGACTATTAAAATAATAATTTAGTGACCAAACTGGTGGCGGGGACCAGGAGCTACAGCTCAACTCTGCTGTTGTACTGACAAATATGTCACTAGACAATACTTACGTTATTTAGGTGTATTAAGAGGCTGAAGAAGCGGTAAAGCCGGCGGGGCGGCAGGAGGAGGCTCAACACATCCCTCCTCTACGACCACTGAAGGTTAACTGACATTTAGTGACCTTGAGGTTGGTCACTGTTCTGACCTTCATTATAACACCCTCACTGATAACCTAACTAACTCTGACTACCACCACTAGATGGCACTACTACACCGTCACTATCAGTACTACTCATTGTGGAGCGCTCAACCCGTGGGGGTCATGCACCACCTGGAAAGATAAGTACATTCCCAGGTGGCATAGATCACATTCCTTGGATCAAGAGGCCCTCACCACCACTTTCAAGGAATCTCTCTCCAGGCCACCACTCTTACCACCAGAGTACTAGTGGTACTATTTCGCTGCTCAGCCTTGGCTGGGGCAGGTACTGGGGCTGCTCTCTCGTTGTGCTGTGACGCTTGTACCTTCATAGCAGAATGGCGGTACAGTATCGTAGACGAGTGAACACTGTATGCATTGAGTTGCTACGAGGAGCTATATACCAGTCCAACGCATCTGTACTTCTACCTGCTATAATCCGTGACAAATCGGCATTGATAAT
>WNWK01053960.1:0-11709 GCA_009830355.1 Cherax destructor | reverse complement strand
GGCAAAGCCTCGTTTCACACACGGAGGGCCCGGTTCAATCCCGGCGGGGTGGAAACATTTGTGTGTTCCTTACACCTTTGTCATGTCCCTAGCAGCAAATAGGTACCTGGGTGTTAGTCGACTGGTGTGGGTCGCATCCTGGGGGACAAGATTGAGGCCCCCAATGGAAATAAGACAGACAGTCCTCATGATGCACTGACTTTCTTGAGTTATCCTGGGTGGCAACCCTCCGGTTAAAAAATCCAAAAATTTTCTTTCTTAATCCCCTTTTTGCAGGTAGGGGTCCAGTTTCCTCACAAAACACATCCATTGTTCCATTGACCCCAATGGAAATAAGTCCTTTCTGTTTTTTTGGTTACCCTAAGTTCTCTAACATACGTATTAAAAAACACTATTTCAACTTAAACACCATTACCGCAAAAGGTAATGCATTATTTCATGAGCCTTTACTAGTGTTGTAAAAAAGGAGTGTTGGGATAAAATAAACCTACAATTTCTAATATTTAATATACAGTGGACCCTCGGTTTTTGTTCACCTTAAACTCAACAATTATGTAATGTATTTTCGTAAGTGCTTTTGTAAATGTATTTTAGGGGGTCTAAATATAATCTAATTAATTTACATTTGTCATAAAAAAATTTTTCCAACACACTCAAACACATTCTAAAGAATTTTCAACGAAAACCGGGGGTCCACTGTACTTCTATTAGTATAAAACATAAGTCTTTATTTTGGTATCCTTGCATACATAATTTTTTGGTATCGATACCCCATTTTATATACAAAGTCACACATAAAGTAAAAGGTAATTATAATAATATAACAAGAAAAGTAATCAAAACTCAGTGCCTCTGTGTCATATGTCACTTCCATCTTCCTGTTTTGCATGACACTACCAACCCTATTCTCATAACACTCAATCATCGTGTCAATTGACACTTCCTTGTCCCGTGTTCTCAGACACACCGTCTCCGTGGTATCCACAATACCTTTTCACCAGTGTCTGACATTCATTCTAAGGAAACCTTTGCACCGCATCATTTGACACTTCAACACCGAGTTACACGACCTTTTCTAACCTTGTGTTGTCACCTGACACCCCATTACCACCCTGACTTTTTCACAGTACTAAGGAATCCGTGTCCCTGACAGCTCCCGGGTACAACACCCCTGGCTTTAAACAATGCTTCTCCGTTCGCCGGGACTTTCCCCGGTCAACACACCCTGACTTTCCATACTTTTCCTGTCACATCACACAAAGCCAAATCAACCTGACTTTCCCGTGTCCTCGCCGCTCACCAGGTACACACACCCTGGCTTTCCCACGGTGTTTCCTGGCAGGAGACACAGGTCCCTGAGCTAGAAGTCTAAGTCAGCAGGTGTCCTCTGGCAGTCTGGTGAATATCTCAAACCAGTAGATTTGGGTCTAAGGCCTTGTCACCACGCACATTCCAATTCGGACTGTGAGAGTCCGATGCACCTCAAGCAGGCATTCAGAGTCTGGTTACCTGTCAGTCAGGGCCAGCAGTCCCAACAGGGGGTTTGAGGGCGCCCAGTGGAACTGGCGGGTGGGGGTTAACTATCTAACCACCATATTGGTAGGAGGCTGCAACAACACATGCTGCTATGTATGATAATCATGTAACTGTATTTGTGTATACCTGAATAAACTTCCCTTACCCACAGCATTTCTTATACTCTTGTACTCTATCCACTGGAAACACTCACGGACCACAGATGTTAACACAGTTACTATAAATTCTGCTTATGGCACACCTGCTCTTTTTTTCAACTGATTCTGCACTTTCTCCTGCATCTTTCATTAACTTGACATAAAAATTCAAGTTCTTTATTTTTAGCATGATCAATGTTTGCAGGGTGAATGACATTTATATGTGCATGCAGAAAGTCCCTTCCTTAGTATGAAGAGCATTTCGGCTGATTGCTGATTGAAACTTGACCCCGAATGTTTATGACGTGTCACTGAAATACAATACACAGTATGTTTAACCTAAAGCATTATTAACTGAGGACTTACCGTTACTTTTTCCCCCCAAAAAAAAAAAAAAAACAAGAGATTAATTAATCAGGTGTAGGTTGATAGCAACAACACCCAGGGGTAATACCATCCTGCCGTGGGTAAAAAAGCCTGTAATTGTTTTTGATGGTGGGGTTGCTTCTTCTCATAAACATACAAAAATTTCTTACGTCTTTATTTCTTGGTAAACTACACTGCATTTACAAGCCAGTAAGTGGACCCCTGGTTTACGTTATTAATTCGTTCAGAATGCTGCAAGTACCGTTCCCAAAAAATTTGTCCCCATAAGGAATAATGTAAATTAGATTAGTCCTTTTAGACCCCAAAAATCACTTACAAAAGCACATACAAAAATACACTTACATTTTTGGTTTGAGCCTAACGTAAACCGAGGGTCCACTGTACGTATATAACACACCCCCTCTGGGTTTTTTTCCTTTTTAATAGTTCTTGTTCTTGTTTATTTCCTCTCATCTCCATGGGGAAAATGGAATAAATTCCCCTCCTAAGCCATGTGTCTAGGAGAGACTAAAGGGGAGAAAGGGCAGTAACCCCTCTCCCATATACGTATATTACTAAAATTAAAAAAAACTTTTTATTTTCCACCTTGGTGGGATACGGCCTGTTTGTTGAAAGAAGGAAAAGATAAATTTGCAAACAAGTAATGATGCATACAAGCACTGTATACTTTGGGAAATAATGAAGACAACTAAACACTATATTGAGGAAAGCTTAAAAAACTTTTGGAAAATACTGGACATATTGAACTGCAATGGCAGTCCACTTCTGACAAGACTAATTCAATGAACGATGGTGATTTTTTAATTCCCCCAACCTATGCAGGAGACAGCCAGCGCTAAAATATACGTACTGCAAAATTTATTATTGTATTCGTATTTTGTTTTTACCTTTGCCAGAGTCAATTAAACTGATGTGGTACCTGACTACAACCACAACAAGGTAAAGCACTTGCAGCTCATAACCTTAACTAGCTCTTTAAGGTACAGTGGACCCCGTTGAACACCCCGGAAATCGTACAATCATGTTCCATTGTTATAATCATTCTTAATCTATTATCATAATTAGTTTAAAAATTCCATTTTCTAATCAGTTTAGAATCACCTAAATCTTACGTTACAGGCATTGATCCTGACATCAACCTATTATTAAATGACTTACATGATTCCAATAGGAACTGTAATTACTACAAAGCAGACCAAGCAAAGTCATTACTCAGAACAAACAACAACATAACAATCTTTAACTACAATGTTAGATCTTTGAGCAAACATTATGATCCCACAGCACTACTCCAATCCCACAGACCAATATGTCTATCATCACACTAACTGAGACCTGGCTAAAGCCTGGTATTACAGATGTCTATGCCATCCCAGGTTACACATTCATACACAATTGTAGGACAGATCAGTGGGGGGGTGGAATAGCTATATATTACTCAGAACAACTTGAATGTATCAATAACTCTTGCAAAGGGATGAGCATGGAGAATATATTATAGCTAAATTTAAATCAAAAGACCTGCAAAAAACCCCTCACAGTGATAAACATCTACAGACTACCACAGTCAAACATTCACCATTTTAGTGAAAAATTAGGAAACCTGATAACTGATGCACACATGAACAAAGACCATTTGCTGCTCACAGGAGATTTCAACATAAATCTCCTACATGACCAGGACCCACAGGTAACAGAATTCACAAACACGATGAACACCTGCTTGTTACTGCCAACAATATCAAAACCTACAAGAATCTCTGAGACTAGTATCTCATTATTAGACCACATCTGGACTAACACTATATCCCCTCTAAAATCAGGAATAATCACAGACAACACCCAGACCACTACCCTACCTTTCTCATAACCAACCTAGGTAATTTGCCCCAAGATATTACAAAAGTTACCTTCAGACTACATAACGAGTCACCTGTTAATAACTTTATTACAGCGATGATTAACATCAACTGGAATAACGAGTTAGAAACATATCCAGATACTAATGAATGCATCAATAATTTCCTTAAAAAAACATCACTTCTATCACAAACATTGCCCTAAAAACTAAACAGATCACAGCTAAGAGACTCAACAATCCCTGGCTAACACCCAGCATCCTTAAATCCATTAACAAAAGGCACCAATATGAAAAACAATATAGAAGGGGTCTAATAACTAGAGAATAATCTAAACGCTACTCGTCAATCCTTACCAGCCTGATAAGAAGGTCAAAAAAATTGTATTATGAGAACAGACTACTTAACATAAAAGGTGATGTGAAAAAGACCTAGCGCACCCTATCTGCAATTCTAGGAAATAAAAAGATAACCAAAAACAATACCATCAAATTATCAAAAACAGATGAACCCCTACTCACCAACTGAGACAGCAAACAGACTTAATGTTTTCTTCTCCACCATAGGAAAAAATCTAAGAGTAAAATTCCAAGCTCAAACACCCATCCAACAGACTACCTTACCAACACCTACCCGGATTCACTATTCCTAGCTCCTACCAACCCAATAGAAGTCTCGCTCATAATCAACACCCTAAAAACAAGACAGGAGACAAACAGCTTACCACCTTTTATGTACAAAAAGCTTCACAGGTATTGTCACCAATTATTGCAACATTCTTTAATAAATCCATTGAAACCTCTACCTTCCCAGCAATTCTTAAAATAGCAAGGGTCACCCTGATACACAAAGGAGGTGATCAAACAGACTTGAATAATTATAGACTAATATCTAATTTACCACTGCTTTCTAAAATCTTGAAAAATTAATTCATAGACAGATCTATTCCTACCTCGCCTCACACAACGTACTCAACCCTGTCAGTTTGGATTCAGGACCAACAAGAACACAAATGATGCCATTATACACATGCTAGATTTAATATACACCACACTTGAGAAGAAAGAAGTCCCACTGGGAATCTTCATTGACCTACGCAAAGCTTTTGATACAGTCGACCATGATTTACTGCTCACAAAATTAGCACACTATGGTATAAGAGGTCACTCACTCAACTACCTAAAGTCATACCTTAGTAACAGAAGCCAATACGTGTACACAAATGGAGCGACCTCTTCCACACAACAAATTACAGTCGGAGTCCCTCAAGGAAGTGTCCTGGTCCACTCCTATTCCTCAATTACATCAATGACCTACCGAACGCATCACAACTACTCAAACCCATATTATTTGCAGATGACACAACGTACGTCTTCTCTCACACAAATCCAGTCATACTGGTCAACACCGTCAATGCCGAATTACAGAAAATATCAACATGGATGACGACTAATAAGCTTACTCTCAATACTGACAAGACCTTCTTCATACAGTTTGAAACAGAGCCACAAATGTTCCACTTAACATAACGCTCAATGGTTCACCCATCACAAGACTCACAGAGGAAAATGCCTAGGAATCCACATTGACAGTAGCCTAAAATTCCAAACACACATACAACAAATTTCCAAGAAAATCTCAAAGACAGTAGGCATAACATCAAAGATACGCTACTATGTGCCTCAATCAGTTCTCCTTGCACTATATCACTCACTCATCTACCCTTATCTCACCTATGGAATCTGTGCATGGGGATCAACAACAGTAATTCGCCTTAGACCACTCATAACCCAGCAAAAGGCTGCAGTCAGAATGATAACAAATTCCCACTCTAGACAGCATACTCCACCAATATTCAAAAGCCTAAATTTACTCACCATATAGAACATTCACACTTATTCTTGTGCCTACTACATATATAGAACTCTACACTCTAATATAAACTCTCCCCTCAAAATTCTCCTCACCAACTTTAATAGGACCCATGACCACAACACAAGGCACAGATCACTTTTTGATATACCCCATGTCCATATCAACCTATGTAGAAATTCTATGCACATAAAGGGCCCCAGAATCTGGAATTCATTACCAGTAAATACTAAAATAACCTTGTCTGAAAATCATTTTAAGACACTTCTCAAAAACCACCTACTCACCCTTAACTAAATACTCGTACTCAAAAATACTCAATGTTATTTTCCTATAAGATAATTTTCTTTTTTACTATTATGTTCTATTACAGTGGACCCCGAGTTTCATAAAACTTCACTCTGAAGTCTGCTCAAGCGCCATTACGAACGAATTTACTCCCTTAGGAAAAATGTCACGTAGGTTGTCTATTCAGACCCCAAAATACACTTCCACAAGCACTTACAATACTATACTTACATAATTGTACGATTTCCGGGTTCTGAACTCGGGGTCCACTGTATATTACTTCCAAAAATGCTCAATGTTATTTTCCTATAAGATAATTTCAATTTTTACCATTATACAGTGGACCCCGGCTAACGAACACCCCGGAAATCGTATAATTATGTAAGTATAATATTGTAAGTGCTTGAGGAAGCGTATTTTTGGGGGTCTGAAATAGACTAACCTACGTGACATTATTTCTTAAGGAAGTAAATTCATTCAGTAATGGCACTTGAGCAGGCATCTGGAATGAATTTTATTCGTTAGCTGGGGATCCACTGTACAGTGGACCCCCGCCTAACGAGCACCCCGGAAATCGTACAATTATGTAATTATAATATTGTAAGTGCTTGTGGAAGTGTATTTTTTGGGGTCTGAAATAGACTAACCTACGTGACATTATTTCTTAAGGAAGTAAATTCGTTCGGTAATGGCACTTGAGCAGGCTTCTGGAATGAATTTTGCTCGTTAGGCGGGGTCCACTGTATTACTATTATATTACCACCTACTCACCCTAAACTAAATACGCATTCAGTAAATTACTTTTAACTCTTTGGGGGTCGAAGGGGTCTCTCTGAAACTAGTTCTCAGGGTCCACGAATTTCAAAGAAAAAAAAAAAACTTTTTTCTTATGAAATGAGTTTTTTTTTTCTAAATCTAATAGGCTAAAAAATACATTTTTGGGATCAATACTCACCGAGATATAGAGGATTGAAGTTGACGAAAAATGAACTGCTGCCGGCAACATCGGTGACTGCCGGTTGGCCGGTAATTTTCTATTTTCTGTCTTCAAGTTGTTTTCTTATCGATTTTAATTTTTTTTTTCCAAATAACTTTTATGGCCTGTGAGACCAATATAAGTGCTGTTTTTCAAATATTCACTTGCTAAGTATTACACAATAATTACATAAAGTTTCTTATCACTATTTTGTTTACACAACTTATTTACAGTTATTCACAATAACAAATATTGTTTATTTTCATTGTTCAATCATGTATATACATATATATAGTCACTGGACATGTTTCTAGAAGTTCTGCAGCCTGTGGAAGTCTCTGAAACATGGTTCCATGCACAGTGGTGTTTTACATTCCACACACACAAAACGAGTGTCTTTGCGTTGTTGTGGGCGTTTTTTTGTATGTGCACAGACAAAACACCTCCTCTGAGCCTTTTTCTTGCAAGCAGTAGCAGGCAGTTTTGTTAGGAAGTGATCATCATGCCTCAGACGAGAGGGTAGGTGTTGATAACCTGGTGTTGGGCGGGTTTCTATTGCAGGTGTTGCTCCTTGGTACTTGAATATTATTTGTCTGATGACAGACAAACAAAATTCGCCATATGGTGGTTTGTTTGTGGTCTTCAACTTATAAATACAGTGGACCCCCGGCTAACGAACACCCCGGAAATCGTACAGTTATGCAAGTATAATATTGTAAGTGCTTGTGGAAGCGTATTTTTGGGGGTCTGAAATAGACTAACCTACGTGACATTATTTCTTAAGGAAGTAAATTCGTTCGGTAATGGCACTTGAGCAGGCTTCTGGAATGAATTTTATTCGTTAGCTAGGGGTCCACTGTATTAGTGATGTATCGGATATTCGCATCCGCATCCGCATCTGCGGAACATCCGCACAATTTCTTACATCCGTATCCGCATCCGCATTTCACAGCTAACAGATATCCGCATATACATCCGCATCAACATCCGTGGAACATCCGCACAATTTCTTACATCCGCATCCGAAATCCCCGGAACATCCGCACAATTTCTTACATCCGCATCCGTAAAATGAGTAAGTAAGACATCCGTATACACATCCGCATACCGGATATCTAAATTTTTCACATCCGATACATCCCTACACTGTATTATAAGCATTGAGCATGGTAATGTCCAGAATGTGAAAAAAGAGTTTTATGTACCACTTGTAACTCTTGCGAACACAATCAGCAAACCCAATTTGCATGTCACATTTGTCCACTAAGCGCATATTGAGCGTGTAGTCCATCACAGCTGCAGGTTTTAGAATGGGTTCATTGGTCTCTCTATTCAGCCTGCCAGTGTCTGTCATTTCATTAGGGTGAATTGATGACAACAGTGTGACATCTCGTTTGTCATGCCACCGAAATGCCATCTTGTCATTGGCAGCAAACGCCTGCACCTCACCTCTACGAGTGCCAGCATTGAACCTAGGCATATGCTTACGATTTGCACGCACTGTACCGCACACATCTGTCAAGTTCACTCGCAAAAAATCACTGAGGGAGGGGCTTGTGTACCAGTTATCAGTATATAATATATGCCCCTTATCAAGATATGGTTCCATCATTGTTCTAACCACATCACCAGAGATACCCAGTAACTTCCTGGTATCTTTCAATGTGTTACTTCCAGTGTACACAATAATATCCAATACAATACCACTGTAGCAATCACAAAGCACAAACAACTTTATACCAAAGAGTTTCTTCTTGCTTGGTATATACTGCTTGAACGACAGTCTACCTTTGAACAGAATCAGTGACTCGTCAATAACAAGCTTCCTGAAGGGATAAAAATGCATATTGAATTTCTCTTTCAGATACAGAAACACATTCCTAATCTTATATAACCTGTCGTTTCTGTCAGGCCTGGTTTTGTCTGAAAAGTGGAGCATACGTAACAGTAGCACAAATCGATTCACTGATATTATATCACTGAAACCTGGTGTTGCAATCAGGCGGTCTGTCGACCAGTATGATTTGACACGGTGCTTATACACATGTGGCATAAGCATTATTGTGGCAAAGAACAAGTACATCTCAGCCACAGTTGCCTCTTTCCACCTGTTGAGGCGTGATGTTGGTGAAAGTATTGCGTTTGCCATGGTGTACTCGTAGTATCTGTTGCTTTCCCTGACAATAATTTCCATCAGGGTATCGTCAAAAAATAACTTGAAACATTCCAGTTCACTGGCATTGTTCCCAAGTGGACAAGATGGGCGTATTCCACTTGGACTTTCATCAAACTGATGGGGATTGGGAATAAAATTGTCAGCGTCCTGCCAATCCCAGGTGCGGTCTGCTGGTGGGTACTGGATATTTACAGGTGGTTGTGGGGGTTGTGGAAGTGGAGGTTGTGGTTGTGGGGGTTGGTGGGTTGGTGCGGATGTCCTTTGTTGTAACTGAGCTGACTCGGCAGCGTCGGTGCCAGCATGGTCCACTGCTGGTGCCTCGCGCCTGGCACCACCACTACCAGATGCATGCACATTTCTCATTCCAATTGCAACACTATCATCTTCATTTTCACTATCACTTCCTGTTGTACGCCCACGGGATGTACTCCGAGATGTACTCCTTCCCCTTGGAACAGCATATGGCACACTACCAGAGCGCATATACCGTCGTATATACTGACGCTTCACTGGAGAATATTCTGCTCCACTCTCGCTACTGGAACTGTTTTGAAGAGCTTGGAGTTCATATTCACTATCACTATCATCACCATTGCTCACATCAGAGTCTGGGATATGAGTAAATAACAGTTTCCTCTTTCGTCCTGGAACAATTGAGCGTGAACAAGATGCCACAACACCTTAGGTGGATGGCTGAGGGTCGTCTGGGTTTTCCTCAATATTACCGGTATTATGGTCATTAGTTTCGGTCACAACCTCCTCAAAACCTTGAAACTCATCATCACTGACACTCCCATCGGTGTTAGAACTGTCACTGGGAAACAAAAGTGTTCCAATTCACCGAGGAGTGAGAAGTTTCTTACCGCCAGGCATGGTGATCAGGGTGTACTAACATGGCGTTCCCACAATGCACCACTGGGTCCCCGATTTTTTTCCTACTGCGCACACTGACCACGCAGACCCATTCTCTCACCACCAGGCCTACCAGCCATTTCCCGCTTAATTTGAAAGCGCTAAATTTATGCGTACTAGTACGTCAATAACCACAGTGCGTAAGACGTACTTGTACGACCATAACCCCGAAAGGGTTAAAATGTTATTTTCCTTAAGATAATTTCAATTTTTACTATTAACTACCATCCTACTAAACACTTGTTACAATGTAGTATCACCATAATGTAATTTAAACAATGAAATATCATCATATTGTAATCTGAACAATATTTAAATACAGTAGACCCTCATTTTGCACGGTAGTTACGGTCCTGAAAACATCGTGTTAGGTAAAATCGTGTTAGATAATTAGAAGAACTTATGGGAAAAATAGGGTTATGTTCCTGGGAGTCCCCAAAAAGCCAAACAAGTTTTTTTTAGACCAACAGATCTTGCAAAAATTGAAGGCGAATATGTAATTGTAGTTCATTGTCGTGATATATTACTGCTTAAGACTACAAATGCAACAGAAATAATAGTATTTCTTACCTTAAATTGTGGGTAATGATGTTTGTGGATGATTGTAAAGAGTGGAGAGTTATGCTGTGGCCCTACTGGGCTGAGGTGGATAGTAGAGGTTCTGGTACTGAAGTCGATGGTTGTACTAGAGTGTAACTTTAAGTCATTTAGTCAGTCAAGTGATTCAGTAAGTCAGTCAAGTGATTCAGTAAGTCAGTCAAGTGATTCAGTAAGTCAGTCAAGTGATTCAGTAAGTCAGTCAAGTGATTCAGTAAGTCAGTCAAGTGATTCAGTAAGTCAGTCAAGTGATTCAGTAAGTCAGTCAAGTGATTCAGTAAGTCAGTCAAGTGATTCAGTAAGTCAGTCAAGTGATTCAGTAAGTCAGTCAAGTGATTCAGTAAGTCAGTCAAGTGATTCAGTAAGTCAGTCAAGTGATTCAGTAAGTCAGTCAAGTGATTCAGTCAGTCAGTCAAGTGATTCAGTCAAGTCAGTCAAGTGATTCAGTCAAGTCAGTCAAGTGATTCAGTCAAGTCAGTCAAGTGATTCAGTCAAGTCAGTCAAGTGATTCAGTCAAGTCAGTCAAGTGATTCAGTCAAGTCAGTCAAGTGATTCAGTCAAGTCAGTCAAGTGATTCAGTCAAGTCTGTAAGTGATTCAGTCAAGTCAGTAAGTGATTCAGTCAAGTCAGTAAGTGATTCAGTCAAGTCAGTAAGTGATTCAGTCAAGTCCCGTAAGTGATTCAGTCAAGTCAGTAAGTGATTCAGTCAAGTCAGTAAGTGATTCAGTCAAGTCAGTAAGTGATTCAGTCAAGTCAGTAAGTGATTCAGTCAAGTCAGTAAGTGATTCAGTCAAGTCAGTAAGTGATTCAGTCAAGTCAGTAAGTGATTCAGTCAAGTCAGTAAGTGATTCAGTCAAGTCAGTAAGTGATTCAGTCAAGTCATTCAGTCAAGTCAGTAAGTCATTCAGTCAAGTCAGTAAGTCATTCAGTCAAGTCAGTAAGTGATTCAGTCAAGTCAGTAAGTGATTC
>WNWK01053959.1:0-11709 GCA_009830355.1 Cherax destructor | reverse complement strand
CCTAGGTCCTTTCCCCCCTTTTTCATACTTTTTTAAAAAAAAAAATACCAACCACTCCAGCACTATATCCCCTGCTTTTAACATTTCTGTCATGATCCCATCATTCCAGCTGCTTTACCCCCTTTCATTCTACGAAGTCTCACCCCCTCCCCCACACCCACATCCGCTTTTACCCAAACATGTTGTACCCCTGGCCAGACATGAAATTCCCCCCCCCTTTTTTCATCGACTTTAAAAGTTCCTAAAATTTCCCGCCATCTTCCCACCCCCACCCCCTCTACAATCCCCCTTGTTTTTAACTAAAAACCATTTTTCCCCCTAGGCTTTTTACCTTGTTTATCTAACTCCAAAATTTGTTCTTGTTTTCAAAAAAATTTTTGACAGAGCCTCCCCTTTTTTTCATCCCCCTTTTTTTGCACTCTCTCCCCTCTCTTCACCTTTCTTTACTCTTTCCCCCTGCTTTTCTATTAACTTTTTGTTTTAAAAAAACCTCTCAAAGCTCCTTTTTTTTCTCTTTTACCCCTTTTTACTTTTCATTCCACCACCCCCTTTTCCTCCTGCACCCACCCTCCAAAAAAATTTTTCCCCCACATTCTAATACTGCTTTTTAAAACTACCCAACTCTTTCAACCCCCCTCCCATACTTGCACTAGCCCCCTTTTTCTGCCAATAGTTTCTTATATCTCACCTAACTTCCTCCTCCCTTAGTTTATACTTTTTTACCTTTTACTTGCTGTTGCCATTTTCTTTTGTCCCATTTCCTTTTTTACTCTAACTGTAGCTACAACCAAATAATGATCCGATATATCCGTTACCCTCTATAAATTTTACACCTGAACCCCCCATCAACCTTTTATCCACCAATACATAATCCAACAAACTACTTTCCTTATTGCTATATCATACCTTGTATATTTATTTATCCTCTTTTTCATAAAATATGTATTACTTATTACCAAACCTCTTTCTACACATAGCTCAATTAAGGTTTCCCCCATTTACTTTTCCCCCCTGGCACCCCAAATTTACCTACTCCCTCCACAAATTTTTCCCACTTTACATTAAGATCCCCAACCACAATTATTTCCTCACTTGGTTCAAAACCCCCCCACACACTCACCAACTTTTCCCCAAAAATTTTTCTCTCCTCTACACTTCTTCTCCGGGGCATAAACCTTACTAAAACCCCCTTTTTACATCCAACCTTAATCTCTATATTCTCTTAAAATATTTTTTTCATTCATTTACCTCATTGTCTTTAAATTCAAAAATAACCAGTAATTTTAAAATAAAATTGTCCAAAAAATTTAAAGGTCATAGTAACACAGTGGCCCCCCTTTTTTGCCAAAATTGTCCAGAATGTGCCAAGTGCCATTCCAACAATTTACCCCCTAAAAATAATGTCACGTAAGTTAGTCTATTTCAGCCCCCCAAAAAAAACTTGCAACAGCATTTTTTCGAAAATACACTTAAAAAAAGTTATTTGGAGATGCAGAAAACCGAGGGACCACTGTATTCCAACCTTTCATTAGCCAGTTCAATTAGTAAATCATCAACATTGTACAAAAATCCTATATCTCTGAAAATTGTTAAAAAATTTAAAAACCAATATTAGTAAGAAAAATTTTAAATATATCATATTAAAGTTTAGCATATTCCATTGTTCTCAAGTCGTTATAGAATCACACTTAAATCGTATGATTACAGGCATCGATCCTGACATCAACCTATTATTAAATGATTTTAAAAAAAAATTTCCCAAAAGCAACTGAATTACTACACGCAGATCAAGCAAAGACTTTAGAGCCAACAATAACATAACCTCTTTAATTAAAAATGTTAGATCTTTGAGAAAAAAATTATGATGACTCACAGCACTACCCAAACCCCACAGACCAAATGTAATCATCACACACACTGAAAATTGGCTGTTTTTTTTACAGAGCCCATGCCATCCCAGGTTATACAGCCATACAAAACTGTAGGACTGATCACCCCCGGGGGAAAGAAAACAGAGAACGTCATTTAGCACGATAGTTACGTTCCTGAAAAGTGGGTTTTGAAATTTTTTTTTGGGGGGAATTAACAGAACTTATGGGAAAAAAAAAGGGGGTTTCGTGTCTGAGACCCCCCAAAAACCAAACAATTTTTTTTTTACCAACATATCTTGCAAAAATTGAAGGCGAATATGTAATTTTAGTTCATTGTCATGATCTATTACGTTAAGACTACAAATGCAATATAAATTATAGTATTTCTTACCAAATTTGGGGGAATGATGTTTTGGAGGTAGTGAAGAGGGTGGTTTCCCCCACTGAGCTGAGGTGGATATGTAATTGTAGTGCATTGTGGGATCTTTAAATGCTTAAGACTAAAAAGGGGAATAGAAATAATAGTATTTCTTTTCCTTAAATTGTGGGAAAAAAAAGTTTTGGAGGAAAAGGGAAAGGGGGAAAAAGGATTTGGGCCCTACTGGGCTGAGGTGGATGCTTGTTTTTCGGTAGAAGGGGATGGTGAGGTTCGGGGGCTGAAGTCGATGGTTGTATTGCAGTGTGCATAAATTTGTAATGGATCTCTGGGCTATTTTATTCGGGGATTACAATACAGCGGGCCCCCCAAAGGGATCATCACTGGTCTTGACCCCGTTTCAAAGCCCTGCTTCTAGCTTTGTCGGGGGCCTTTTCCGGAAAAAATCTGCAATTTTTAATAATATGGAACTCCCCACGTTATGCTGCAATGTTAACTCTTTTTCTTCGGGGTTTTCCCGTTATCTCCCCCCCGCATCGGGGACGAACCCCAACATTTCCTTGGGCCCCTGTTTTCATCAGCATCTTCTAAGAGTTCATTCACATCATCTTCATTCATATCTTCAAAACCATCACCTGGTAACCTTTTCCAGCTGAACAATTTCCTGAACCGGGGCTTCAAGAAGGGAAAAAACCCGAAAAAAATTAACTACAGAAGGCCATAACTTTCCCCAGCCTGCATTTAATGTTGATTGGGGCACTTCATTCCATGCATTTTTGCATAGCTGAGGGGATCTGCAATGTTAAATTTTCTCCAGAAGCTTGGAAAGGGGGCCGGTTGGGGGCCCGAGTCCATTGATGCAACTAGTTTTTTTAAATTTTTTTTTTTGTAGTTACACTTGAATGTCTGAATAACTCCCGGTCCAGTGGTTGAATCAGAAAATGTTGTATTTGGAGGTAAAAATCAACTTTTAATGGGGGTCACATCCAAAAAAAGCTTGGGGATGAGTGGGGAATTATCAAGAATTAAGAGAGTTTTGAATGCAAGGTTCTTGGTGTGGGGAAAAATTTTGACTTCAGGAATAAAGGGATGCTTAAACCAGTCAATAAATATTTCCTCTGTCATCCATGCTGACTGGTTTGACCCCAAATTTAAAAGTAAGGTGTTTTTATCCACCCTTTTCAAAGCACGAGGAGTCTTAGAGCGGAAAAAAAACCATGGGCTTACACTTGAAATCACCTGGGGGCTTTCCCCCAAAAGGGGGGGTAAGGGGCCCCCTTGCTCCTTTGAAGCCCGGTAAAATTTTTTTTGCTGACTGATGTGTTCGTGGGGGCATTTTCTTCCAGAAAACACCTGTCCCCAGCATTAAAACTTGCTGTGGCTCATACCCCCCCTCAAAAAAAAATTCCCCTGAAATTCAGCAGGGAAATTATTGGGGCTGCTGTATGATCAGCTGAAGCTTTTTCACCAGAAAACTTATTATTATGTAACTTATTATGCAACTTAAAGTTCTTGAACCAGCCTGTGGTGGGATACACTGTTTTCGGCCTTCCCTTCCTTATCACACACTGCTTTAAACAACTGTGGCCCCTTTTCCCCCTAATTAAAAAAAAACAAGGGGGGCCCTTTTTTTTTTTTTCGTTCGATCCACTAAGCAACAAGTTTTCAGTTTTATTTACTTGTTGGGACCTACGTGTCATTCTTTTTCATGAGGTCACATTTTGGGTTATTCATTACAAATTTTCGTATATTTGCCTCATTCTTCCTAATCGTACTAACTGACGTTCATTAAGGCCATAGGCCCTCACTATATCCTCACCCCGTGAGCCACTTTAAAAATTTTTTAATATTCGTTTTTTTTTGAAATTCCTAGACTTGAACTTTTAAATTTTTTTTCTTGTCTTTTGCTGGAACACTTGTATGCTTACTGGGTGCCATGATTTCTTGGTATATTTATCAAAATGCAAAAAAAAATGGGGAAATGAATGTAAATAAACAAAAGCGAGCTTCCCGATACTTATCCCCCCGCACTTTACGAACCAAACTGAACACTGGGAGGGAGGGGGGGTGGGTGGGGGTGGCGGTGGATGGAAAAAAGGCCCCCCCACTGACTCAATGGTTTAACCCACCGCTGGCGACCGGCCAAACCGGGGTAATATCTTTACGTCTTTTAAAATGATAATGTGTCGCAAATCTTAAATCGTGCAATACCCAACGTGCAACATAATCTCGAAGGGGAAATGACTTTTTTCTGTACCCCAAAGGGGGGGTATGAAAAATGGAGCAAACTTTCCAAACCAACAAATTACAGTCGGAGTCCCTCAAGGAAGTGTACGGGGGCCACTTTCCCCCATTTACATCAATGACCTACCGAATGCATCACAACTACTCAAACCCATATTATTTGCAGCTTACACAACTTATGTCTTTTTCTCACCCAAATCCAGTAATACTCCAATACTGTTAATGTCGAATTACAGAAAATTTCAACATGGATGAAGACTAATAAACTTACTCTAAATACTGACAAGACCTACTTCATACATTTTTTGGGAAAAAGAGCCACAAATGTTCCACTTAACATAACGCTCAATGGTTCACCCATCACAAGATTTTTAGGGAAAATTCCCTAAATCCACATTGACAGAAAACCTTAAATTCGAAACACAAAACAACAAATTTCCAAGAAAATCTCAAGACAGTAGGCATATTATAATAAAATTTTTTTTCATTGCTCATGTACATAGGTTTACATTACAATCATAAATTGAAGTGCAAGGAGAGCCTCTGGCATTAGGGGAAAACTTAATTAATGGTTTTTAGACTAGAACATAATATTAGAGAAAGTGAGTGAGTTTGTATTGGTAGATCATTCAAATTATGATATGATGATAATACATTGTTCATTAAAAAATGATGATAGACATTGTAACAAGTTTTTAGTGGGGTGAAAAAAAATTTTTAAAAAAAATTTAAAATTTTCTTAATGAAAATAACATTGAGCATTTTAAGAGTAATTTACATTTGGGGGTATTTAGTTTAGGGTGATTAGGTGGTAACATAATTTAAAAAAATTTAAATTTTTTTATAGGAAAATAATTTTTAGAATTTTTGAAAGCAATTTACAGTAAGAGATTTAGTTTGGGGGGAGTAGGTGGTTTTTGAGAAGAGTCTTAAATTGATTTTAAAAACAAGGTTATTTTAGCTTTCCTTTAAGAGTTCCAGATTCGGGGCCCTTTTTTGTGCATAGAATTTTTACTTGGGGTTTCTATGGACCCCTACATAAAAAAATGATCTGTATCTTGTGTTATGGTCATGAGTCCTATTAAGGTTGGTGAGAGAATTTGAGGGAGGGTTTATATTAGAATGTAAATTCTATGTATTGTAGGCACAAGAATAAGTGAATGTTCTTATGGTGAGTAGTTTTAGGCTTTTTTAAAAGGGGGGATGCTGTCTAGAGTGGGAATTTGTTATCATTCTGACTGCAGCCTTTTGCTGGGTTAAGAGTGGTCTAAGGTGATTTAGTGTTGTTGATCCCCATTCACAGATTCCATGGGGAGATATGGGTGATGAGCAAAAAGGGGATAGTGCAAGGAGAGCTGATTGAGACACATAGCGTATCTTTTTATAATATGCCTACCGTCTTGAGATTTTCTTTGGGGGTTTGTTGTATGTGTGTTTGGAATTTAAGGCTACTGTCAATGTGGATTCCCCGGAATTTTCCTCTGGGGAGTCTTGTGATTTGTGAACAGTTGAGTGTTATGTTAAGTGGAACATTTGAACCCCATTTTCCAAACTGTATAAAGTAGGTCTTGTCAGTATTTAGAGTAAGTTTATTAGAGTCATCCATGTTGATATTTTCTGTAATTGGGGGATAAGTATTGGCCAGTATGACGGGGTTTGGGTGAGAGAAGACATATGTTGTGTCATCTGCAAATAATATGGGTTTGAGAAGTTGTGATGCATTAGGTAGGTCATTGATGTAAATGAGGAATAAGAGGGACCCAGTACATTTCCCTTTTAGGGACTCCAACTGAATTTGTTGGTAAAAAATTGGGGCCCTTTGTGGGGCCCCGTATTGGCT
Organism: Cherax destructor; assembly: GCA_009830355.1. Classification (NCBI taxonomy): domain Eukaryota; kingdom Metazoa; phylum Arthropoda; class Malacostraca; order Decapoda; family Parastacidae; genus Cherax; species Cherax destructor. The sequence goes on along the minus strand of WNWK01053959.1, from coordinate 5,378 downwards.
TCTGTTACTGAGGTATGCCTTTATGAAAATTGAGTGAGTGCCCTTTTTTCCCCTAGGGGCTAGTTTTTGGGGCAAAAACATGATCGACTGTATAAAAAACTTTTAAAATCAATGAAGATTCCCAGTGAAACTTCTTTTTTCAAGGGGATATATTAACCCCTAGTTTTTATAATGGCATCATTTGTGCTTTTTGTTTGGCCTGAATCCAAACTGACTGTTGTTTGGGTACGTTGTGTGAGATGGGGGTAGGAATAGATCTATCTATGAATTAATTTTTCAAAGATTTTAAAAGTGGTAAATTAGATATTGGTCTATAATTATTCAAGTCTGTTTGATCACCTCCTTTTTGGATGGGTGCCCCTTTATTTTGAGAATTATGGGAATGTGGAGGTTTCAATGGATTTATTGAAGAGTGTTGCAAAAATTTTGGGACAGTACCTGTGAAGCTTTTTTTTACAAAAAAAGGGGGTAAACTACTTATGTCTCCTGCCTTTTTTTTTTAAGGGGTTGATTTTGAGCGAGACTTCTATTGGGTTGGTAGGAGCTAGGAATAGCGATTGGGGGAGGTGTTGGCAGGTAGTCTGTTGGACGTGTGTTCGAGCTTGGGATTTTACCCCCAGATTCTTTCCTATGGTGGAGAAGAAAACATTAAGTCTGTTTGCCCAGGGGGTGAGAGTGGGGGGTTGTCTTTTTTTTATAATTTGATGGTATTGTTCTTGGATATTTTTTTTAATTTCCAGAATTGCAGATGGGGTTTTTTCCGGTCTTTTCATATCACCTTTTTTGTTATGTAATCTGTTCTCATAATATAATTTTTTTTTCTTTCATCAGGCTGGTAAGGATTGATGAGTAGTGTTTGGATTGTTTCTCTGGGTTTTGACCCCCTTCTGTATTATTTTTTTTATTGGTTTTTGTTAATGGATTTAAGGATGCTGGGTGTTAGCCAGAGATTGTTGAGTCTTTTAGCTGTGATCTGTTTAGTTTTTTTAGGGGGAAAGTTTGTTTATAAAGGGGGTGGTTTTTTTTTAAGGAAATTTTGATTCATTCATTAGTATTGATTAAAAAAGATTCTATCTCAATTTTTTCCCGTCGATGTCAATCATTTTATTTATTTTATTAAACATCGGGGCCATTCCCCCCAAGGCACGGTGGCCTGGAAAAAAAGGAAAAAAATTTTATCATCATTCACCCCCCACTGTCTTTTCCCGAGGGGTGTTTTTTTACTGCAAAGTTTTAAAAAAAGCAACAAACACCCTCCTTCAGGGGGGCAGACACTGTACTTCCCATCTCCAGGACTCAAGTCCGGCCTGCCGGTTTCCCCTTTTAAACCCTTCATAAATGCTACTTTTTTCACACCCAACAGCACGCGATTAAAAAACCCCCCCTTTCCCCCCTTCACTCCTATCAAATACGCCACACAGCTTTTTAAGTTCCCCAACCCTCGCACACAAAACCCCTTTTTCCCCCCCCCAACCTTTCCAGACCACCCCCCCCCCCCTTCCCCCCCCTTTTAAATTTATACACCCCAAGTCATTTTGTCTCATTCCACTTTCATGTCCGAACCACCCAACAACCCCCTCCTCAGCCCCTCTGGGGAATAGTTTTTAATCCCGCCCCTCCTCCTAATTTCCAAACCCCCAAATTCCCCCGCATTATATTCACACCACACATTGACCTCAGACATGACATTCCACCGCCCCCCGCCTTCTCCTCATTGCAACATTCATCACCCATGCCTTTTCACCCATATAAGAGTGTTGGTATAACTATACCCCATACATTCCCCTTTTTTTTCCCTGGACAAAGTTCTTTTTCTCCACAGACCCCAAGTGCTCCACTTACCCTTTTCCCCCCATCAATTTAGATTCACCTCATCCTTCATAGACCCATGTCAACTTGGGGTTATAAAGTTATTAACAGCTGACTCGTTTGTAGTCGGGGAAGGAATTTTTTAAATATCTTGTTGAAAAAATTCCAAGGTTTGTTGTGAGAAATGTAGGGAAAAATTTTGGGGGTTTTTCCCGTGTTTGGGGGCCGATTTCAGAGGGGATATATTGTTAGTCCAGAGGGTCTAATAATGAGATACTGCCCCAGAGATTCTTGTAGGTTTTGATATTTTTTGGTAGTAATAAGCAGTTGTTCATAGCTTTTTTAAATTTGTTACCTGGGGGTTTCCCCGGTCATGTAGGGGATTTATGCTGAAATCCCCCGTGAGCAAAAAAAGGTCTTTGTTCATGTGTGCATAAAATTATCGGGTTTTCCCCCTTTTTCACAAAAAGGGGGTGAATGTTTGCCCCGGGGAAAAAACCCGTAGATGTTTTTCACTGTGGGGTTTTTTTTTTCAGGTCTTTGATTTAAATTTAGCTATAATATATTTCCATGCTAATCCCTTTTAAGAGTTATCGAAAATTTTTTTTAACTGAGTAATATATAGCTACTCCACCCCCCCTGATCAGTCCTACAGTTGTGTATGGCTGAAAAACCGGGATGGCATAGACATCTGTAATACTAGGCTTTAGCCAGGTCTCACTGAGTGTGATGATTAAAAATTTTTGGGGCTGTAGAGATTGGAGTAGTGCTGTGAGGTCATCATAATGTTTGCTCAAAGCTCTAACATTGTAATTAAAAAACAGTTATTTTATTGTTGGCTCTGAGTAATGTTTTTTTCTTGTTCTACTGTGTAGTTTTTTAATTGCTATTGAAATCATGTGTCATTTAACCTATAAAGGGGCCAAACGTATATATATATTTTTTTCTACCCCAGTCCCCCCAATTTTTTTGAAAAAAAAGTTTTTTATATAGAAAAAAAACACATTTTTTTAAGTGTTATAGCAAAAAAAAAAATTAGGCTCTGTATTTTCCGATATAGAGGCCGAGAAGTTTGGACTGAATGCCACCGACGGCAACACGAGTCCTGCCCCCCGCAGAAAGGTTCCGATATACCTTTTTTTTTCTTTTTTATATTATTTTAAAATTTTGGGGTTTTTTTAAAAAAGGTTTTTAATTTTTAACCTTCCAAAGGGGAAAGATATCATTATTGCCCCGCTTTTGGGGTTATCATTTAACTAAATTTTAGCAGAGAACCAACAAAAACCCCTTTTTGGCGGGGGGACAGCTGGGGTCAAAGGGGGGGCCGGGGGGTACCCCCCAAGTCGCATCCCAGTTTTGGGCAGTCACTGTGCATACGATAGACTCAGGATATCAAAATGCGAAATGGAGACGGGAATTTGGCGACACAGCCAGCCCAAATTTTAATGGTCTCACTTCACAATATGAAGGGGGGAAAATTAACCCAAGAAATCGAAAATAGGGTGAAAAAAATGTTAAATAGTGACCGACGCCACCATTAGGGGTTTTTAAAATGGGGGAAAATGTGGCGGTTTGATCAGTGTTCATCTTACACAATTATTAATGGATTAACTTCTAACGAGGGTAAATTAGTGGGACATTAAACCGTCGGTGAATAGTGGTTAAAGTTGTGTGAATAAACGTAAAAAAGGGGAAATAGCGAGGGGATAAAAACGCCCCCGACAACCGCATGTTAATTTGACAGTCCCGTCCCGTGGGGTGCAGAGATCAAGGAATCAACTTTTTTTGACTCACGGCACGCCCACATAACATCATCGTCTTGCCGGGTTAACAATTTCCAGAGCAGGGCCACGAGATCTATCAAACACAGTGACAAGAATGCTGCTTCCCACCATAAGTATTCATGTTATCTTGGCTACAGTCTGGCCCAGTAGGTATGTTGGGATAAGTGAGTCTGCAGTGGGGGAAAAATGATCTCCAGTGAACATCAATGACACGGATAAAGGGGTGAGGGAATTTTAATTAAAATTTACCCCTCCTCCTTCTCCTCAATCAGTCAAAATTAACCCATACAGTCCACTAAAAATTTATAATAAATAACATTGATGTTACCCATTCTTATTAAACTGGGCCAGAGCGGAAGTGGGTTCAAAGGTTGGAAATTATCAAGGGAGTCATTTCAGCAACCAGGTTACTCTAGTTTTCACATGCCTAACGGGGAACCCGGGGAAAAATTTTATTAGGCATCTCCCCCCGGGGAATATTTGTCGGTTTGGGGGAAAGTGAGAGAGAAGTCTATCTGGGACACCGCCACTAGCAATAAACAAACTCCTAGGGAGATGACAGACTCGATAATTTTACTGCAGTCATTCCCTTTTAAAGGGATGTGAGAATTTTACCCGCCCCCCGGCCGCACCGAGGGGGGACCTTCAATACTCGTTATCTCACAGCACTCTGGGCCAGAAAAAAATCTGAGAAGATCATGTATTATAATTATATAAGGTTAAATTTAAGTGGACTGTAATGGGTAGTTAAACAAGTGATCACCGGGGGAAGAGATAGAGTACAGACAGCTAAATCATCATGACCTACACTCACCTAAACAGCATCATAGTGGGTTTGAGACGTTGACCACAAAGTACATCTACTGTGCATAACAAACACCAAAATAAAGTAAACACCAGCAGACTACTTAGCTTTGATGAGGGAGTCGTTTTTTTTGACGCCCCCTGCGATCTGATTCGATCGCGATGGTAATAACGGCCCCCAGTCAAGAAAGATTAATTTCCCACCTCATACGCCCACGAGACTGAGCGTTCGAAAGTGGTTGGTCGGGTAGCGAATCAGATCCCCCACTAATCCGACCGTTTGTACTGTTTTTTCGTATAACTTTTTATATTCGGATCCTGGCTTTAAGCCCACTGGTTTTACACATTACAGTCTCGATACTTGAATTTGAGTAGATAACTTAAATGTTTTTTCATTTCAATCACATCCAAATGGCGGTCGGGGATGGCGACCGCCAGATTCCCGATGCAATCAACCCCGGATTATTTACAACTGGGCCCCTATATTCCATTTCCCACAGTTCACGAAATACAGTCTCTTCTAAGATGAACTCCCAACATCAGGGGGCGACTTTTTTCCCGCCATATGGTCACTTCACTCAGTTCAAATAGGCCATGATCAATACCCCCGGTGGAATTTATTTCACAATTATTGTCCGAATTGACCTCCTGGACCATTGTCCCACTTGATATTCCCGCGCCACGGATATTCCTCCACATTAAGAAAGGAGGTAATTAAACCGATTTGGGGGGCATAACCTCCAAATTCGGTCGCCCCCGCACCTGAAATCGGGCGCTAGGCGCGTCGTTTTCCCAGCCTATTCCCCCCCCCCTCCCTCCCAGCGACTGCCCACTTCACAGGACCGCGCATGGGGGGAATTCGTTGGTTCCTTTAGTTAATGTTAAGCCACCAACAACACATGAATGATATCTATTCATATTGAAAGTTTTCAATTAAAAAATTTTTGGGAAAAAACTTAATATTTTCCCATGTCGTAAGTG
>WNWK01053958.1:0-11710 GCA_009830355.1 Cherax destructor | reverse complement strand
TCATTTTCCAGGTAGATCTGTCTGTGACTGATAAAGCACTGCGGGCGAAACGTTGTCAATAAAGGATCACATTATACTGCTTATGTGTTTGTTTTTCCATTAAAATGGTATTTTATACCATTTATTTCATTAACCTACCATACTCTGTGTCTAGCTTCGACACAAGCATGTTAAAGTTATACTTGATGAGTTGAGAGTGGATGACAGAGAATCAGTTACAATTAGAGAGTCAATCTTAGATACACATGGACGATTTATGCAAGGAGTATGGCAAACAGTTCTGTCTGAAGGGTAGAGGCCCAGTTATTGATGTGTGTGCTCCAATTTCTTAAGAGAGCCATCACTCTGTATGACAACAGCAGCACTACCAGCTGCACCAGTGGATTGGTGAACAGAACCATCAACGTAAATAATTTGTGAGAGTGTGCTGTTTGGCTAAATTATCAATACAGCTTAAGGCATCATGTTTGGCTTCGTTTGTATTAACAAACGAATTCTTCAACACTTGCCCAAACCCTTTTGGACGAAGATCTACTTCGACTAGTGGATGGTACCACTATGACCCCGCCTCCTGCTGCTTCACCTCACCTGACTACAGTATATAAGCCACCTCTACGAACATATGCAGTACTTTCTACAAGATTGATGGACTGAACACATCGACTCCAGGCCGAGGGACTGATTACCTCAAAACTCCTACTCTTTACACCTTCTACTTTGTATTGACTGATGAAGCCACTGTGTGGCGAAACGTTTCCTCAATAAAGATACCCAAATGTTGCATATGTGTCTAATTTATAACTTGTCGGTTCTCTGAACCGAAAGGTAGGGATTTGGTAGTGTGTGAGGGAGTTTTGAGATACCTCTTAGTGACACGTGAGCCGGAAAATAAAAGTACGTAGATTGGATAGGATAAATAGTCGTGAAGTCGTAGTGCAGGGTGAGTCTATGTATCCATTATATGGGTGGAAGAGTATTTGGGGTTTGTTAAAGAGAGTTAGGGTACGACCTAGGGTGAAGGAAGTGGGTTATAGGTTCCTGCATGGTATATTAGCATCGAGGGGTCAGCTTTTTGTGATGGGTTTAGTGGGGGATGGGACGTGTGCTCTGTGTGGGGAATGGGAAACCGCGTTTCACGTTGTGTATTTCTGTCGAGAGTTGTGTAGTGTCAAAGTATGGTTGCAGAGTGTTTTGAGGTGGTTGGGAGGGAAGGGGGTCCTTTTTCACTGTTGAAAGTTATGAGTTTGGAGTTGGGGGAATTCTCGGAAGGCATTCGGAGGACTTTGACGTATGTTATTTTAGATTACATTTATATGACGTGGGTCATGCGTGGTTCTGGAGGGGAAGTGTTAATTAAAGCTTTAGCCGCTGTTTTTATGAGAACAAAGTATAGGAATATGGAAATTTATGGTCGGAGATGGGGTACGAGTTTCACTGGAGAGTATAGAGATATGACTGTCGATAAGTTACTCAGGTTAAAGAGGGTCGGTGTTGGGTAGGGGGGTATTTAGATGTGCGTGGGTTTAGGTGAGTTTTATTTTTGGTAGGTAGGGTGGGTGGGGGTGGTTGTTTTTATCAAGATACGAGCTGGTGGTTTTGGGATGATGCGTTTTAGTTTTTGGGTTGCAGTGGTTTACTCCTCTTTAGTTGTGGTTGATATTTTTTTCGTTATCTTTTCAAAGTTTGGACAGTTACGTGTTTTGGGGTGTAGTTTCGTTTTTTTAGCTGTGTTTGTGAGTCGTGGCTTGTGCAACGTTTGCGTTTTGTCGCAATTTGTCGTTGTCATGTTTGAACGATAGTGTACGTGGTATGTATACTGTACCTGGTTTCATATGTACATAGTTTATATCTTATTGTGACTGTGGTGTGATGCATTATAAGTAGTGTTTTCGCGATTTAAGGATTTGTGATGTTATTGTTCCCATTTTGTACACCAGTTTTCCTTCTTACATAAAGTACATAAAGAGCAAATATATTTTTTTATATAATTTGTACATGTGTGAACTTGATGAATGATGATTTATTGGTTAGTGTCACAGGTGGAGAGTGTAAGAAACTATAGAGGTTCATAGGTTTTTTTCATTCATATATTTAGCGATGAGTACAAAATGGTTCTAAATGAAATATAAAAAGAGATACACATAGGTCTACTACATGTTCTGTTTGTGTCTGGATTGATTAAGAATCGTGTTTGCTAAGTATTATGTGTATATGCTAAGTTTTAGCATAAATCACTGTATATTGACGTACGACCATTATAATGTATGTTTTGTATTAAAATCATTATGGCATACAAAACTCCTTATATTGCTAGGTTTAGGGCTGATTGGTAGTTCATGTAACTTGTGATGATTTTCTAATATTGTCTACCTGGAGTCTACCTGGAGAGAATTCCAGGGGTCAACGCCCCCGCGGCCCGGTCCGTGACCAGGCCTCCTGTTGGACCAGAGCCTGATCAACCAAACCCAGTGAGGAGCAGGGGTGCGGTGGGGACAATACGGGAGCACTGTATTAACATCCGGGGTCCCAGACTATTCAACATCTTACCAGAAGATATCCGAAACATCGCTGGAACCAGTGTAGAAGCCTTCAAGAGGAAACTGGACAAGTATCTTCATCGGGTGCCAGATCAACCAGGCTGTGATGGATATGTATGGCAGTGGGCCTCCAGCAGCAACAGCCTGGTTGACCAGGCAAGCACCAGACGAGCCTGGCCCATGGCCGGGTTCAGAGAGTAGATACTCTCGAAACTCTTCAAAGGTATATCAAAGGTATAACCAGGCTGTTACTGCTGGCCGCACGCAGTCCAACGTACGAACCACAGCCTGGCTGGTCAGGTACCGACTTGAGGTGCCTGTCCAGTGCCTGCTTGAAGACAGCCAGGTGTTTGTTGGTAATCCCCCTGATGTATGCTGGGAGGCAGTTGAACAATCTTGGGCCCCTGACACTTATTGTGTTGTCCCTCAACGTGCTAGTGGCACCCCTGCTCTTCATTGGGGGGATGTTACATCGCCTGCCGAGTCTTTTGCTTTCGTAGGGAGTGACACTCGTGTGCAAGTTTGGTACTAAGCCCTCGAGAATTTTCCATGTGTATATAATAATGTATCTCTCCCGCCTGCGTTCTAGAGAGTACAGGTTTAGGAACTTCAAGCGTTCCCAGTAGTTGAGGTGGTTTATCGCACTTGTATCGCATTGTATGTTAGGGTAGGATATAACTTTTGTATATAACACTTATTTAGCCTTGTATTTACAGGGTTAATGTTCTTTTAATGGATGACAAGGTAATGTGCCTGCCTATGTAATCTATAATCGGGGATTTGGACAATTGCTGTGTACTTGTGTGTTTTTATGGTGCTCACGTGTTCAGGGTCATGTTTCCAGTACACCTACGGGGTTATGACATCACATCGCAAATACTTTCCCTTTTGTTTTGGGTGGAGTAATATGTTCATGTATGAACATATAATAATGAATTCCTTAGATTTTGTCAAAGGGCGGGTCAAAAGAGAGGGGGAGGGGTCTTTTATTTATGGTGTATATTGCACCAGAAAAGAGGGAAGAGGTAATGCATGTGAATTTTTATTCATGTTATCATCAATGACATGTAATGATTGATTACATATGTACGTTGAGTGGTGTCAAGTTACATTCCCATGTTCGGGTTGCTCTTGTGTAGTGTAAGGAAGGGGGGGTATGATATTTTTCTGTGTACCCATGTATGTGTTTATTTATTATTGGTGGGGTGTGGAGTTTCAATATATGTTCAATTTTGTTTTGTCATGGTTTTGGAATGCTTACTGTATATATGTATTGTATATACTGTTTTAAATAAAAAATATATATATAAAAAAAAAGTTTGTACGTGTTTATCTTCAGAACCTTTTTCTTTATACATTTTTTGGCATTTTGGCAGCCAGTTCCAAGGCAACTTTTGAAGCCAAGAGTCATGGGCTTTTTTCTTACAAATGGCTTGAAATTGAACCGAGATTGTTGATGCACTTTTGACATCATCAACACACTCAGGAGCATCATCTTGACTACATATATTTATTAAACTTGTCAGCATCTGTTCAAGATGCTCAATTTTTGTCTGCAAGTTTATTATAATTTGAGGAAGGTCAGGCGAATCAAATGCCTCTCCAAAGGAAGGCACTTCTGAATTAGTTCTTTCTCTGATGATATGCTCGCTTAGAGTCAGATGGGATGGGTCCATGTCGAGAGGGTATTTAAAGATTATGATACTGACCCGTTTTTAAAGTGATGCGTGTCTGATGGAGGGGGTGCAGCTTAATACCCCCATAAGATTTATTATGTAGATCACTGATCAGTTCGTCATTCTGTTCCACAAACACAAAGTTGTGTGAGTTTTTTCTAAAGTGGATCCTTACCTTTGGATGTGCATTTACTGCTGCCATTAGCCATGCACACCTACCCTGCAGCAGGGTGTTGTCAGGCCTACCCTGCAGCAGGGTGTTGTCAGGCCTACCCTGCAGCAGGGTGTTGTCAGGGAAGTTCAGCTTAACACAGTCTTCCTTAGAAGAAAGGCTTCTTGCACCCTGTGTGCACCATGGACGTCTAGGTTCACATTGCCTATGAGTGGCCCAGTCTCTGGACCCTATATATACCTCTGTAATCTGCAAATACCTTTGTAACTTGTCATGACTGTGACCATCTGAGTTCATTACCTTTGTAACTTGCTCAGCTATCAAACTTTGAGGTCCAGTCCCTGGACCCATTATGTACCTCTGTAATCTTTTGACTACCACCCACAGGATGGGTATGGGGTGCATAATAAAGATATCAAACTAAACTAACTATGAGTCAAGTGAGCCTGACTACGTCGGCGCTCTAGCCCTTTCTCACTTTTCCTTCTTTGTTTACTTATAAAGATCTGGAAGCTATCATCATTGTCATCACCTGCAGAAATATATTCCTCTGTGACAGTTGCCATGTTTGCAGGTGATGATAACTCGTGTAAGACTCACAACGCAAGAATTCCTCGGTTACCTTCCCCTTATGCCTTAAGCAAGAGCAAATATTTACTATAAAGTCAGAATTCTAAAAGGATTATATGACACAAGGGTTCCAGTTCAAGGGACACTTCCAATAATGTGTACTTAACTCAGATTGCTACTCATGTTTATTATAGTCAGAGGTCTAACATAAATCATGACACAAGTTAAATTTCAATGAACACTTCAAATTATATTAACTTGGGTTACTACTGCTTACTACGAGACACACAAAAAAACAAAAAAAAACATTCAGAGGCTTCTTGTATGGGTGTGGATAATATGGTATAATAATGGATTGCACAGACAAGGTCTTACACCTAATTACAAATTACAAGATGAGAATAAAGAGAGGTAGAACGGTAGGTAATATTGATCACAAAAATTAGAAGTCTGATATATATCACATTAAATAAAAGGTTCAAATTCAGTGATAACTTCCTCTTGAGTCAATACAGCCTACTGCCACCCAATATGATACCTCACTAAAATAATAATATTGCAGACATCACAAGTAATTAAAATGTCTAAGGGACACTGCATGAGAATTGACAGCTCACTGAATTGCACTGTATAAAATAAGGAAATACATTGAAAATGCAGTGACAAGGGAAATATTACTGCAATGTGAATTAATTGCAAAAGTGAGCTGTCCTTGCTTTTAATTCAATCAAGAAATATACTAATAAAATTGTAAATCAATGCATAGTAGAAATGCAAACAGTAATTTTATGCAATTTGAAAATATACTGGAAAAACAAATTTCCTAAAAGAAATGACACTAAGAAACTAATATGCAATACTGACACAATTAAAGGAAGTGTAATACTGAAAAGATTGCACTGAATTTTAATTTTATCACTTGTCAGAAATAAACAATAAGTAAAATAAAATAGAGCACAAAATACTATATAAAATAATTGCAGAAATTAATCACTGGAGGACAATAAATTTTAAAATACAAGTAAGTTGCAGAAGTAATTAATGCAGCAATAAAAATTAATTGTGCACTGGGAATATGTAGACTGAACACTTTAACTCTTATTGTAAATTAAATAAACAATTGAATGCAAGGAGAATAATGATAACACTTTACTTTAAATATGAATATTAGGATGAAGGTAATGACCAAAAATGCAGAATTTGATGGAAAACTTGGGGCATTAAGCAGGAGCAAAGCTGGAGGTCAGGGAGCACTTTATGCAACTATAATTTCACCCATTTTGAGGCCAGTTCCAGTGGCCTAAAATGGCCTCATTTTTTGGTTATTTCACTAGTAGGTCTTCTGTTCTACTGATTGAGGACCAGATATGGCTCATTCAACTATCAAACTACAGTGGTACCCCGACTATCGGTCTTAATCCGTTCCAGGAGCTAGACCTTAGCACGATAAATTTGAAACTCGAAACCTTATTTCCCATAAGAAATACATATATGTAATGTAAATACAATTAATCCATTCCAGACATCCAAAAATATTCACAAAAAATTAATTTTGTAAACATTAACTATACTTTTACATTCACAAAACAATTATAAATATATACATATAAAGTATAATAAATTTATAATTAAACATTTAAAATAACATTTACTTACCTTTATTGAAGAGAGTTGCTGGCATCTGGAAGATAGGGAGGTGGACAGGGGGAGGGTTGTTGTTGTTGTTGTAGGTTTGCCGGTACTGCCGGCCCGGGTCTTCGTCAATAGGCGACCCGGCCTTGGCTCCCAGTGCAGGGAGTGTCTTGATGGATGTCCATGTCTTGCTGGATGTCTATGGATCCCAGAGAAGGGAGAGTCTTGGAGGCATGTCAGCGGTAATCAGCTGACGATGCAAGGACGATGGTTAAGGCTGCAGCAGCAGGCAGGTCAGGAGAGGCCAAGGAAGCAGTGCAAAACAGGGTCGATTGGAGCCACACCCCAGCTTTAGCTAAAGAGCAAAGTGCTGGGGAAACTTATCTTCTCAGTGAGTGGTGAATTCTAATCAGCGTATCGTTCAATGGTACCATTCTGTAGTGCCCTGAACTTCTTCCTGGAGATGTGTTCTACGAGGAATGTGTTTGTGAAGTCGTTGAGGTGATAGGTGGCGAGCTGGAGGGCTTGTTCTAGTGTGTAGCTTTGATGGGGGCTGCAGGTAAACTTGACAGTTCCATGCTTGAGGCGGTGGTGAACTTCTTGTGCATGCATTTCAGTTCTATATTGATCAGTGGTATAGAAGAAGATACCGTTGGTATCAAGGTATGAGGAGTCGACTTCGTCTGCGTATCTATCAGTAGTAGGAGTAGCAGTAGCAGTAGCAGTAGGAGTAGCAGTAGCAGTAGCAGTAGGAGTAGCAGTAGCAGCAGCAGTAGCAGTAGCAGGATCCTGAAGCTGATATTCAGGAAATCCTGAATACTTTCACACAGAACTTTAGCTCTCTTGGCTGGGGGAAGATGCATGAGTCCAGGTAATACAGTATATGAGGTGGAAGCGGTCTCTGATTGGTGCATTGCAGTGGTGGTAGCAGGTACAGGTGTGCTCTCGGTGGTGGGAGGAGTCGGCGCCTCTCTGTTCTCTGGTTGGTCCGTCTCCATGGTGGAGGGCGGAGCTTGAGGTGCTGGTGGTGGTGTCGGTGTAGGTGCGAGGTGGACGGTACATGTGGTGGCTTGAACGATTTCAGCTGACGGTGGCGATGCAGGGAATGTAAAGCTTGGCAGGTTGTTGAGTTGTAGTAGTTCATTAATAGTTGTATTAAATGAACCTGGTGTAGCTACATTCTGTACGTGGGCGTACATGATGCAGTAAAGAATTTTGGTAGATTCTCCAGCATGTAGTGGTGGTGTAGTGGTGGTGGTGGCAGCCGCTTGCGTGGCCTTGAGAATTTTTGTAGTATCATTTTGTAGTTTAGTGATAGCAGCGTAAGTAGTGGTCTGGGGAGTGGTTTTCTTGAGCTGTTCTACTTGTTTCTTGTGGATTTCTCGGCGGATTGGACATCTTGCAGCAAGAGTGTGGTGATCGTTCTTGCAGTTTAAGCATTTCGGTGGAGTAGTGGTGGTGCAGGACCTGTAGTCATGTCCTTCCTTACTGCAGGTGGAGCAGAACTTTTATCCTTGGTTGGGCAGTCTTTCGTTATGTGATGGTATGAGTAGCAGTTATAGCATTGTGGGATTGGTCTAAATTTCTCTGCTTCGATGAAGGCTGGGTTGATGTGGAAGTATTGGATAACCAGTCCATCGGTAAGTGCTTTGTCTGCCATAGTGACGTCGCTGAAGGTGACCTTCAGCATGGATGGAGCATTTGGTATTTTGTTGATAAAGTCCACCTTTGCCCAAGGGTTCTGCTTTTCTATGCATGTTTTAATTTCATTGGTGTCCTGAGTGGTGATGAGAGTGTCTAGGCGTCTGAGGAACACAGTCCTCTTGGCCTTCAAGGCCGGGGAAGTCCAGACTTGGAATCCCCGGTCTTGTAGCGTGGTAGTGGCAGCAGTAGTGAGAAGTTTCTCTGCCTCAGTGTCATCAATACAGACGACAATGAAGGCAGCTTTCAGTGATAATATCGCCGTGAATTTGACTTGCAGACTGCTGCTAACAGCAGATGCAAGTGCTAGTTTGGTGGTATCATCTATGATTCCACTAGATGGCTTGATCTTAACTCGGTTAGAGTACTGCATCCTGGTGATGCAGAGCGCAGTAAAGACTCCCCTCCCCGACGGGGATCGCAGGGATACTGAGAGAAAAAGGCCCAGGGGGAGGGAGCACTCATTGTTGGGAAGGGGAATCCCCCTCCAAAAGGACTTCCCTTCTTGGTCTTTTAATGCCACTAGGACCAGCTTGAGAGTCACTAGACCCCTGTCGCACAAAATAACTGTCCAGAGTCCTCTGTTTCTGGCGCCTCTTTAACATTTTCCTTCATTCTATTAAACCGAGTATAGGTTTCCGGCCTTCTTCTTGTCACCAATGTCGAGGTTGGGAGACTGCACTCTCCCGTCTTCGCATTGGCCACACTCGTCTTACACATGGGTATCTCATGGAGACTCTCCCTGCCCCTCTCTGTGAGCATTGTCAGGTTCCAGTGTCTGTTCGACATATTCTGTTGGACTGTCCACTTTATCAACGAGCATGCAGAATTTACCTCCAATGGCATCTTCGCTCTGCGGCCCTTTCTTTACCTTCCCTTCTTGCTGATGGACCCTCCTTTAATCCTGACTCTCTCGTTGACTTTTTGACAGAAACTGACTTACTACACAAACTCTGAAGATTATACCTCTAGCACCTCCCTCAGTCCCTTCTACCTCGATCTCTTGCTACCCTCCACCCCTGCACTATCCACTGTTCTGCTGCACTCCATACCATACTAATCATCCATCTCCCGCTTACAACCTATTCCCCCTGCATCCTTTCCTGCCCTGCCGCGCTGTATAACCCTTGTGGTTTAGCGCTTCTTTTGATTATAATAATAATAATAATTTAACATTTTCCTGAAGTGCAACATGGCTCTGTCACTGAACTGGCTGCACAGATGGCTCATTTCAGCTTGCTCAGGGTGGTGTTTTTCAACAAATGTCTGCAACTCATTCCACTTTGTATACAAGTCCTTAAGCACTGAAGAAGGCACCTCCTTCACTCCCTCTTCCTTCTCCTGTGAATCAATAGCCTCAACTCTGGTCTGATGATGTTCCAGTTCCAGCTCTTCAGTGGTTAGCTCTACCCTATATTCCGCATCCAGCTCTGGTGGTGAGCGGACGTGCAGGCTCTACCCTAGCGGAGGCATAGTGAGACTTGTTTTTCAAACAAGATGACTGACAACTATCGACGACGAGTCAATACTGTATGTATTGAGCTACTGAAGGGAACGATTCTACTGGAGAATGCTGACGTTTTATTGACAGCTATTCTACGTGACATCTACGGCGTATCTTACGAGGACCTTTATGGAGTGGCCATGAATGGGATACGATGAGTCTTTGTGAAATTTGCAAGCACTGAGGTGTATCGACGTGTGGTGGATGTCTACCAGGACAAGAAGATGGTGGTCAACATGGGAGTAGAGGTTTGTCTACGGGACGTCTCGACAGTATACAAGTGGGTAAAACTTCATAACATACCATTTGAGGCATGCTCTCAAGATATATGTGACGTAATGAAAGAATATGGTGTCATTCATGCTATAAATATAGGAAGATGGGCGCAGGGGCCATACGCTGGTTTGTTGGAAGGGTCATACTCAGTAAAAATGAGTTTGAGGAAACCCATACCATCTTATGTGCTAATGGAATGTTTTCGCACACAGATTTATGTTCATTACCAGGGGCAAGTGAAAACTTGCAGGTTGTGTGGACAATCTGGACATTATGCAGCTGTTTGTGAGAGACATAAGGAAGTGGTGAGGAACAATGAAGAGACAGCGAAGAGATCGGCGGATAATGAGCATGGGACGGAAGGAGCTGTTGAGGAACCTGCAAGTGTGCAGAATGTTGGCTTGGAAGTCACCCAATGGAGTGAGGAGGTGGACAAAGCGGAAGAGAGGGTTGACAGTGAGTTGACGGGTGGTGAAGACGTGGCTAATGACATGGAACATGAGAGTGTACATGAGAGTGGGGTAAGTGAGGGTATTGATGAAGCAATACTGAGAGACTTGGGTGAGTTTATTGGTGGTGAGGATTTAGATTTGGTGCAGAGCGACATTGGAGACAGGCTGATAGACAGGGTGCACCTGCCTATTGACGAGACAGCGAGTGGGGGAGAAGAGGCAACGGAGGTGAGGGTTGAAGTGGAGATACATCAACAGTGTGAGGAAGAGGGAGTAGAGATGGATAAGAGTGAATCTCGGAAGAGATCAGGGGAAGAGGCAGAAAAGGACATCATAACACCGGGACAGCGCCCGGGAAAAAAGGCTTGGACAGAAGTGGTGAAGGGGAAAGGGGGGGGGGTGAGGGAGAGGAGTAGTACTGGAGTCTCAGCAGACATAAACCAAATCTTTAAATGGGCTGCAGAAAACAATATGAAGTTCAATGATGAGAAATTTCAATTACTCAGATACGGAAAACGTGAAGAAATTAAAATCTCATCGGAGTACAAAACTAATTCCAACCACACAATAGAGCGAAAAACTAATGTCAAAGACCTGGGAGTGATCATGTCAGAGGATCTCACCTTCAAGGACCATAACAATGTAGCAATTGCATCTGCTCGAAAAATGACAGGATGGATAATGAGAACCTTCAAAACCAGGGATGCCAAGCCCATGTTGACACTTTACAGATCGCTTGTTCTATCTAGGCTGGAATATTGCTGCACACTAACTGCACCTTTCAAGGCGGGTGAAATTGCTGACCTTGAAAATGTGCAGAGAACCTTCACCGCACGCATAAGTGCGATAAACCACCTCAACTACTGGGAACGCTTGAAGTTCCTAAACCTGTACTCTCTAGAACGCAGGCGGAGAGATACATTATTATATACACATGGAAAATTCTCGAGGGCTTAGTACCAAACTTGCACACAAAAATCACTCCGTACGAAAGCAAAAGACTCGGCAGGCGATGTAACATTCCCCCAATGAAGAGCAGGGGTGCCACTAGCACGTTGAGGGACAACACAATAAGTGTGAGGGGCCCAAGATTGTTCAACTGCCTCCCAGCATACATCAGGGGATTACCAACAAGCCCCTGGCTGTCTTCAAGCAGGCACTGGACAGGCACCTCAAGTCGGTACCTGATC
>WNWK01053957.1:0-11710 GCA_009830355.1 Cherax destructor | reverse complement strand
TTAAAGCTATGTATGGTTCCTGCCTCCACTACATCACTTGCCAGACTATTACACTTCCTGACAACTCTATGGCTGAAGAAGTGCTTCCTAACATCCCTTTGACTCATCTGAGTCTTCAACTAACACTCTTGCTAGGAGCTAATGCTGCTGGGGATTGCAAGTTAAAACCTATGATAATTTGTCACTCAGAGAATCCTAGGGCTCTAAAGAACTATGCAAAAGGTAGCCTCCCTGTTTATTATAAATCCAATTCAAAAGCTTGGATGACTACTGATCTTTTCATAAATTGGTTCACAGACTATTTTAAGTAAGTAATAAGTGTACTCTGTGTGTATCTTACTTTTTGTGTTTCTTAATGCCTAGTGCTATTGCTAACTTAATATAAGTTAATGTAAGCTTGTTGTCTGGCATTTATATGCATTTAGAAGTGGAAAAAAATGGCGTTCTGCTTTTCGGCGATGTCTGCTTTAAGGCACTAGCCTGGAACCTAACCTGCCGTATAAGTGGGGCCCTACTGTACATGTGTTACAGAGCCAGCTAGCTAGCCAGCCAGCTGGTCAGCCAGCTGGTCAGCCAGCTGGTCAGCCAGCTGGCCAGCCAGCCAGCCTGCCTGCCTGCCAGCCAGCCTGCCTGCCTGCCTGCCAGTCTTCCCCACCCACCCAACTGTCTTCCCCACCCCCCACTTCCCCCACTGCCTTCCACACCCAACCAACTGTCTTCCTCAGTTACCCATTGCCTTCCCCACTCCCCCACTGCCTTCCCCACTCCCCCCACTGTCTTCCCCACTCCCCCACTGTCTTCCCCACCCACCCCAGTCTTCCCCACCCCCACTGACTTCCCCACTCCCCCACTGCCTTCCCCACCCACTCCACTGCCTTCCCCACTCCCCCACTGCCTTCCCCACTCCCCCACTGCCTTCCCCACTCCCCACTGCCTTCCACTCCCCACTGCCTCCCACTCCACGCCTTCCCCACTCCCCCACTGCCTTCCCCACTCCCCCACTGCCTTCCCTACCACTCACACTGCCGGAGTGAGGTATTCCTTACCACATGGCTTGGTGACAAAGGCGCACTGAATTACCACTCCCACAATGCAATGCAGGTGCATAGATTTTTTTCCTACTGTGCACACTTACCACATAGACCCATTCTAATACATGTCTCCCCCTTGATTTGAAGGCGCTAGAATTTATGCGTACTAGTACGTCAATAACCCCAGTGCGTAAGCCGTACTAGATAACCCTGAAAGGGTTAAAGGTATTTGATGCAGCTGGTAGCTTACTTACTAGTGTTGATGCCACAGTTGTGAAGTATGAATTAAAACAATTTGCCACTTTAGTTGTTTCGTGACATACCTCGTTATCGACATTTAGTACTATGTTAGATCTATCTACGGGTTTATGGCTATACCCCAACTGTTTTAGTTGTTGCCAGAGCTTTCTAGGGTTATTCTTGTACTCTTCGATTTTTGAGCAATAGTGCCTCGCCTTTGCACCTTTTATAAGCCTCTGCACTCTGTTCCTCACCCTTTGGAATTCATTTAGCGCTGCAATATCCTGTCTGTTTGCCTTAAATCTTTTTATCAACTGGTCTCTGAATTTCATATTATCTAATACAGTGGTCCCTCGGTTTTCAACGAAAATTCGTTCCACAATGCTGCTCAAGTGCCATTACCAAACGAATTTACTTCCTTAAGAAATAATGTCACGTAGGTTAGTCTATTTCAGACCCCCAAAAATACACTTGCAACAGCACTTACGAAAATACACTTACATAAATGTTCGAGTTTGGAAATGCACGAAAACCGAGGGACCACTGTATCTCAGTAGTCATCCAGGGTGTGTTAAAGGTATTTGATGCAGCTGGTAGCTTACTTACTAGTGTTGCTGCCACAGTTATGTAGTATGAATTAAAACAATTTGCCACTTTAGTTGTTTCGTGGCATACCTCATTATCGACATTTAGTACTATGTTAGATCTATCTACGGGTTTATGGCTATACCCAAACTGTTTTAGTTGTTGCCAGAGCTTTCTAGGGTTATTCTTGTACTCTTTGATTTTTGAGCAATAGTGCCTCGCCTTTGCGCCTTTTATAAGCCTCTGCACTCTGTTCCTCACCCTTTGGAATTCATTTAGTGCTGCGTTTAATCCTAACCTCTTTAACTGGTGCAATATTATCAAGGATGGCAGTGAACATTGTTTTGAATTTTTCCCAGGCATCATTTACGTCCGTGCAACTTGTTATCACTGACCAGTCACAATTGTGTAGCATATTTACCAGTGTTTCTTTACTGTAGTTTCTAGTTGACCTAACTTTTATTGTCTTGTGTAGGCCTATCCATTCCCTAGTGATTTTCCTGGTACAGTAAATAATGAAATGATCACTTAGGCCTGTGGTAATGACCCCTGACTGACTAATGTTCTCAGAGCGGTTACAAAGTACAGTGAACCCCCGGTGTTCGACGGCGTCGGAGCTCGGCCAAATCGGTGTTCGAGGTTTTTTTTTTACAATATTTTTGACTCGGTATTAGGCGGCCACTCGGAGTTCGATGAGTCGGCTATCCGTCCCGGACGCGTACGTGTGGGGCCGTGGCCCAGCTGGGCGCCCAGGCACTCAGTGTGTTATTGTTTACAAGCGAGCTACCACTACCTACGCACCACCCATGCAGTCATACCATATATATATTGTCATTATTCCAGTGTTTTTAGTGCTTGCAACTGCTAAATAAGCCACCATGGGCCCCAAGAAAGCTCCTAGTGCCAAGCCTGTGGTAAAGAATGTCAGAAATACGGTAGAATTGAAGGAGCTGGCTGGCTGGTAGGTTGGCTGACTGGCTGGCTGGCTGGTTGGTTGGTTGGCTGGTTGGTTGGCTGGTTGGCTGGCTGGCTGGCTGGCTGGCTGGCTGCCTGGCTGGTTGGTTGGTTGGTTGGTTGGTTGGTTGGTTGGTTGGCTGCCTGCCTGCCTGCCTGCCTGGTTGGTTGGTTGGTTGGTTGGCTGCCTGCCTGGCTGGCTGGCTGGTTGGTTGGTTGGTTGGTTGGTTGGTTGGTTGGTTGGTTGGTTGGTTGGTTGGTTGGCTGCCTGCCTGGCTGGCTGGCTGGTTGGTTGGTTGGTTGGTTGGTTGGTTGGTTGGTTGGTGGCTGGCTGGTTGGTTGGTTGGTTGGTTATCTGGTTGGTTGGTTATCTGGTTGGTTGTTTGGCTGGCTGGCTGGCTGGCTGGTTGGTTGGTTGGCTGCCTGGCTGGTTGGTTGGTTGGCTGCCTGCCTGGCTGGTTGGTTGGTTGGCTGCCTGCCTGCCTGCCTGCCTGCTTGGTTGGTTGGCTGCCTGCCTGCCTGCCTGCCTGGTTGGTTGGTTGGTTGGTTGGTTGGTTGGTTGGTTGGTTGGTTGGTTGGTTGGCTGGCTGGCTGGCTGGCTGGCTGGCTGGCCTGTCTGTCTGTCTGTCACACACGTACACATAAATACAATTATACATAGTGTAAATTACCTAGGATATCCCATACAATCGAGAGTGGCAAATAATGTGTGTCAGGACTCAGATGTGAAGCAGTGACTACTGAGTCTTGTAATATGTGTTGGATCTCTCTGAGACAGATAGACAAACAGATAGACAGACAGACAGACAGAGACAAACAGATACAGACAGAGATATAAAACAGTGAAAACAAATAAAGCCTAGGCTAACCCGTCACCCCTGGCTGGCTGGCTGGCAGGGAGGGAGGGAGACAGGCAGGGAGGGAGGAGACGGGCGAAGGCATTGTACCCCTCATCAATGTTAACACTAATTAGTTTAGCGATAATAAGAAGATAATAATAAGATAAGAGGACGCTTACCCCTCATCAATGTCACCTCTTGTAATTTGATTAGTGATAAGACTGGGGCCCCTTGTGCCAGCTGGTCACCATGCTTCAATAATTATTATTATTATTATTATTATTATTATTATTTATATTCTCCCTGTATCCTAGGTAATTTACACTATGTATAATTGTATTTATGTGTTCCTCTGAGATAGACTCAGTCAGTCAGTCAGCCAGCCGTCCAGTCAGCCAGCCGTCCAGTCAGTCAGTTAGCCAGCCGGGTAGCTAGTCAGCCAGCCGTCCAGTCAGTCAGTTAGCCAGTCGGGTAGCTAGTCAGCCAGCAAGCCAGCCGTCCAGTCAGTCAGTCAGTTAGCCAGCCGGGTATCTGGTCAGCCGGCTGGCCGGCCATCCATCCATCCAGCCGGCTGTTCAGCCAGTCAGCCAGCTGTCCATCCACCCAGCCGGCTGACCATCCATCCAGCTGTTCAGCCAGCCAGCCAGATGGTCAGCAAGCCAGCCGGCTAGCTGGTCAGCCGGCTGGCCGGCCATCCATCCAGCCGGCTGTTCAGCCAGTCAGCCGGCTATCCATCCATCCAGCCAGCCGTCTGTCCATCCATCCAGCCAGCCGTCTGTCCATCCAACCAGCCAGCTGGCTGTCCATCCATCCAGCCAGCCGGCTGTCCATCCATTCAGCCAGCCAGATGGTCAGCAAGCCAGCCAGCCAGATGGTCAGCAAGCCAGCCAGCCAGCCAGGGAGCCAGCCAGCCCCAGTCGCCGGCACAATTCCAAACATTCGCCAGAAACAGAACTCTCTGGAACACTTTTTTTGAGCAACAGGGGTCCAGTAACTCTCAAGCTGGTCCTAGTGCCATTAAAAAACAAAGAAGGGAAGTAACCCAGGGAAAGAACTTGGTACCTGAAGTCTTTATGGAAGGGGATTTCCCTTCCACACAAAAGCAACTCTTCCATTCTCTCCCCTCCTCCCGTCTTCCACACATCAACAACTCTTCAATAAAGGTAAGTGACATGTTATTACTGTTTTATTCTTCATGTCTCATTGTTTTCTGTGTAATTTAATGTATATTTAATGTACAAAAATATTTTATTTTAATACTTTTGGGTGTCTGAAACGGATTAATTTTATTTCCATTATTTCTTATGGGGAAAATAGAATCGGAGTTCGACCAAACCGGTGGTCGACGGGCCCTCTGTGACGGATTACCGACGAGAACCGGGGGTCCACTGTATGTGGTCAATTAGGGTGGCTGAGAACTGTGTGATCCGGGTTGGTGTATTAATTAGTTGTGTGTAACTATTTAAATCCAGAATTCGTTTATATCTTTTACATAGCCATTATTTTGCTGTTGAAAACAGATATTGAAGTCTCCTAGTATTACTGTCTCGTCATTGTTATCAAGTCCTGACACGACTCTCGAAAAGTCCTCTAAGAACTGGTCATGGGTGGGAGGGCGATAACTAGTTCCTACTAAGATGGGTTTGGTCTTGGGAAGCAACACTTCAAACCATAGAATCTCCAGTTTATTGTCATTTAAATCAGGTCTTGGATTATAGGCTAAGTCGTTCCTTATGTAGGCACATACCCCACCACCTTTTCTATTCCTATCTAAGCGTTTTATATTGTAACCTTCTATTTTGGCCTTGTCATCAGTCACCGTATCATCCAACCAGGATTCCGAGAAAGATATAACTGCCGCTCTAGTTCTGTTAGCTAGAATCCTAATCTCTGTCAGTTTTGGAAGAAGTGATCTTGCATTGACATGAATAAAGTGAAGGCCTGTTTTCCTAAAACAAGGGGTCATTAGCATTAAAGATAGGTAAATCAATGTCATCATTGCTAAAGGGTAACTGTGCCAAAGTGCATTTGTTACAAACAAAATGAAATCTGGCACCATTATCATAATCAAACACACATCCATTATGCACCCACCCCTGACACATGTCGCATACGGTATGTTTACTGTTCTTCTTTCGTACCTTAGTACAGTGTATACATATGTCTGGTGGTGTCTGGGATATTAATAATGGTTCTATCTGTGCATTACATATAGTGTTAAGGTTATCATTCCTAGCTACAAGACCGTCATTATCACCATGATTTATCTGTCTGTTTTGCACCTGTACCATAGATTGAGTTCCTGGGTTAGTATGGATATCACCATTTAATAGCGCCACTATAAAAGCTGTGCGCCACTGTGTTTGTTTGGGTATGTGGGGTTGCCATACCTTGCGGCGATAGTGGCACTTACGTTTCTGGTAGAATGGCCTTTGTTGGGCTTTCACTTTCCAGGGAGCTATCACCCCATTCACCTTTTCCAGTCCCCATGACTGATTTCCTTCTTCCGAGAAGTGCAAAATAATTATAAATATAATTATAGCAGCCTGAACACCTCTTACGCCACCCATGGTTATTCTTCACTCTATATCACTTCACATCAAAAATTTGTTTTCTTTTCTTTATTTTTATTAAAAAGAAACCACTGATCCTATCAGACACCTAGCAATGCCTAGTAGCTACTCTAGAAATCACCACTGATTACTAGTGAAATTCTTGTTAACACATACCCCCCTTACCCCTAACTTATCCTCTTACTTGAAACTCCCTTCACTCCTCACTTCACAGTCCGGCTTTCCCTATCACACTTCTTGTTCATTTCCATCCTGGCAGGGTAAGAAAAAGTTTTAATCAATGGCGATGTACTTCCAAAGCCCCATCAATCCCATTTAGCGGGGCTCGTCGTTGTTGACTAGTCCTCGTAGAGTTGATGTGTCAGCCATTTTTAAAAGCAGTGAGGGAAAAAAACGGCCACTGTACCCTGACATATTCCTTGAAGTGTTGTCGTTAGATTTGGCGTTTTCTCCTTGTTTCCCTCCTAATGTACACTGGTCAGTTAATATGGAAGTCAGCTATTAAAAAATATCCTTGACTAATCTACTTTCTTCCTGCCTTTAGCACTGAGGGAAAAGAACCGCCGCCGCTAAAGCCTGACAGATTCCTTGGAGTTTGTTTTATAGAATTAGCGATTTTTCCTGTGTTTCCCTCCCATTAACACTGTTGGAGTTATATGATGGTCAGCTACTGTCAGTATAGTTAGAATGTCGCTTCGTAGTTGCACATCTGGCAGTAGCTGGTGATTGATTGACAGTCAGCCATGTTTAAATATTCACTTCCTTCCCTCACCTGGCACTGAGGGTAAAAACCGACACTACTCTATATAACAGACCTGTCAGATTCCTTGTTGTTTGTTGATTAGGTTTTCCCTTATGTTGACTTCACATTGAACACTGTGCAGTTGATATGGGAGTCAGTTACTTCAGTGTAGTGGAAACGTTGCTTGTCTGGATTGTACGTCTCGTAGCGGGTCTGGTATTTGAATGCCGGTCTCCTCCTTTAGTCATATTTATTCCATTTTGCTGTAGTCACTGTCAGTTTTCTTGTCACTATAAGTTCCTTATGTGTTGTTGCAACAGTTCTTGCAAATAGGCCATCACTGGAGCTTGGGTCAGCCCACGGAATGGCAAAATATAGGAGCAGCCGTGCCAGTTGCCAGCTGCCGTGGTTGACCATTATAGTATGCTCCTCACTTAGCAACAAATTCATTTACTGACATGGTCTTGGGAACAGAACTCCGTTGTTAAGTGTGGAGAGGCTGTATTAGGTTAAGTCTGCCCAAAATGCCTTGGAATTATAGTGGCTTTCTTTGTACCAATCAAATTATGAAATGTAAATGCACATTGTAACCTCTGCAAAGAAATAAACTTTTGATTTTGATTTTGATTTTGATAAATGATGGTGAAAGTGTTTTGTCATTTTTGGGTCACCCTACCCTTGTGGGAGACTGCCAGTATGTCAACAAAAAAAATTATAAATAACAGTAGCAGCTTTCAGATTATTCATGAATTTTAAATAAACTATTAACTCTTTGAGGGTCTGGACCCCCAATCTGAAAATTCCCCACAGACTCCAAGAATTTAAAAAAAAAAAAATTACATATTTACTTATGAAATGGAGGAATCTTTTTCTGAAGGTAATAAAACAAAAAGTATGAAATTTGATCAAAAATTGACAAAATTACGCTCTCACAAATTTTGCTGTCAGTGATTTATGCATTGGAAATTTTGCCCACTTTGAGTCCTATTTTCAGCCAATTACATTGTTCCATTAGACTAAATTCTTTGCTATTTCACTAGTATGTGTTCCATTTTATCTATTGAGCATAAGAAATCGCCCAATCAATTATTTCAACTACCCAATAAAGTGATCTGAAATTGGTAATTTGGCCAATTTCACACAAAGTTCAAAATATTCAAATTTCAATATAGGGTCCAGAATAAACAATGCAGGCATTCCTGGTAATAAAATAACATTTCCTCTGTTTATTAATTATATGTTTCCAGGCTTTACAGATGAATTCTATTTTTTTCTCATTAATGACTGAAAGTTTTCCTACTACTGTACTAGAGTGCAACATATGTCTAGCAAATCCATGTCATAGTTTTATTAAAGAGTGGAACCTCGGTACTTGACTGTTTGCTCGGCACTCAACTAAACAAACACAACCTGCCAGAACTTTGCTGTAAACTATGTATTTCATGTTTCTTCGCATTTTTTTTTTTATATTATTTGTATAAATAAGTCACCATGGGGCCTAATAAGATTAGTGATAACAGCCAACAAAAAAGAAAATTGGTTGGGAAAAATTCGTTCGGTACTCAAACAGATTGGCACTTGAAAAGCCTTATAATAATAATAATAATAATAATAATAATAATAATAATAATAATAATAATAATAATAATAATAATAACAGTTTATTTAGACATGATATAATGTTGTTATTTAGACATGATACATAGTTAGGTATAAATGAGGTGTACATGGCAAAAGCCTCTAATATGCTGTGCATTGTGGGCATTCTTAAGATTAATTAATAGTAGACTACATGGTAAAAAATTAAGGTTGATAATTTATAAAATAAGTATAATTGTGTATCTAAGTTGTAAAATTTGAATATAAGTTGAACATAATAGTTTAGTAAATGTAGCAATGCAATTACTTGAGTGAGATAACAATTTAAAACAATTGGTTGCATTGCAATTACAGTTTATGTGGTCATTATAATGTAAATGTTATAGTAACAGTTAGCTCAGTATGTATTATTCATAACAGGTTTTTACATTTAAGTGATTAATCAGGTTTTTACATTTAAGTGATTAATCAACTTTGTTGGGAATGTTTGATATTGTGCACTTATGTTTGGGTGAGAAGGTAGTTTTTTAGCATAGTTTTGAATTGGGGTACAGGCAGGGTTTCTTTGGCAATCACAGGTAATGAATTCCAAATTTTCGGGCCTTTTATATGCATTGAGTTTTTGCATAGTGTTAGATGGACACGGGGAACATCGAGGAGTGCTCTGTGTCTAGTGTTATGGTCATGTGTCCTGTTAAAGTCAATAAGGAGAAGTTTGAGTGGTGGGTTAATATTTGCATAGTGTGTTCTATGTATGTAATAGGAACAGTAAAAGGTATGGATGTCTTGTATGGTGAGTAAGTTTAGATTTTTGAATATTGGTGGAGTATGTTGTCTGGAGTGTGAATTTGTTATCATTCTAACTGCAGCTTTTTGTTGTGTTATTAATGGTCTGAGATGAGTTATTGATGTTGAGCCCCATGTGCAGATTCCATAGGTGATGTAGGGGTAAATGAGTGAGTGATATAGGGTAAGGAGAGCTGGTTGTGGAACATAGCACCGTATCTTCGATAGTATCCCCACAGTCTTTGAGACTTTCCTGGAAATTTGTTGTATATGTGTCTGAAATTTTAGGCCACTGTCAAGATGGATTCCTAAGAATTTTCCCTCTGTGAGTTTTGTGATAGGGGACCCGTTTATCATTATGTTAAGTGGTACATTTGTAGTTCTGTTCCCAAACTGAATGAAATAGGTTTTATCAATATTGAGAGTAAGTTTGTTAGTCATCATCCAGGTTGATATTTTCTGTAGTTCAGTATTTACAGTGTTGGCTAGTATGTCTGGGCTTGGGTGAGAGATAACGTATGTAGTGTCATCTGCAAATAGTATGGGTTTGAGTAGTTGAGATGTATTTGGTAGGTCGTTAATGTAAATGAGAAAGAGAAGTGGGCCAAGAACACTTCCCTGTGGGACACCTACTGTAATAGTTTGCACGGTAGAGCTAGCTCCATTCTGGAACAAATTATGTTCGAGTACCGAGGTTTCACTGTAAATATCAAGGGATCAAGGTTTGCAATGAAAATACGTATCCTGAAAGTCCGGTAGTCATTTAAGGGTTTTCATACCAAAATAAGTCCATGCATAGTTACCTCTCTTTAATACCAGTATTAATTTCCTTTAGGATTAGCATTTGCCATTCTTCTAACTGTTGAAGAACTGTCAAAGCATTTGCTTCTGCTTCTGTTGCTGTTTCACCACACACACAACGAATACGGGTATTGCCAATCCCAGCCGTATTCTGGTAAAATGAATATTATCAATACAAAGATATAGTACGTATTTATAAAGTTTATCTTAATAACGGTGCTCACCGGAAATGAAACATTCATAGCACAGGAGATCTGGATATAAATCACCTGGTAAAAATTATATTTAGTATGTATATGACGTGGTTTGGTCATTTAGAGAGAATGGAACAATGTAGAATGACTTGAGAGCATATAAATCTTTAGGAAAAGAAAGGCGGGGTCGGGGTCGTCCTCGAAAAGGTTGGAGGGAGGGGGTAAAAGAGGTTTTGTGGGCAAGGGGGTTGGACTTCCAGCAAGCATGCGTGAGCATATTAGATAGGAGTGAATGGAGAAGAATGGTTTTTGGGACCTGGAAATGGGAAGTACAATGCCTGCACTTTAAAGGAGGGGTTTGGGATATTGGCAGTTTGGAGGAACTTCTAAACTATCGTATCTGAGCGCCTCTGCAAAGACAGTGATTATGTATCAATAATGGTGAAAGTGTTGAATGATGAAGAAAATTTTTTCTTTCTTTTTGGGCTCTTCTTTCTTTTTGGGTCACCCTGCCTAGGTGGGAAACAGCCGACGTATTGAAAAAAAAAAATGAAAGGTGATGAGGATAACAAAAAAATTAGGTAACGAAAGATTGGATATCAGATTGGAGGGAAAGAGTATGGAGGAGGTGAATGTATTCAGATATTTAGGAGTGGACGTGTCAGCAGATGGGTCTATGAAAGATGAGGTGAATCACAGAATTGACGAGGGGAAAAAGATGAGTGGTGCACTGAGGAGTCTGTGGAGACAGAACTTTATCCATGGAAGCAAAGAGGGGAATGTATGAGAGTACAGTTATATGGGTGCGAAGCATGGGTGATGAATGTTGCGACAAGGAAAAGGCTGGAGGCAGTAGAGATGTCGTGTCTGAGGGCAATGTGTGGTGTGAATATAATGCAAAGAATTCATAGTTTGGAAATTAGGAGGAGGTGCGGGATTACCAAAACTATTATCCAGAGAGCTGAGGAGGGGTTGTTGAGGTGGTTCGGTTATGTAGAGAGGATGGAACAATATAGAATGACTTCGAAAGTGTATAAATCTGTAGTGGAGGGAAGGTGGGGTAAAGGTCAGCCTAGGAAAGGTTGGAGGGGGGGTAAAGGAGGTTTTGTGTGCAAGGGGCTTGGACTTCCAGCAAGCATGCGTGAGCATGTTAGATAGGAGCAAATGGAGACAAATGGCTTTTTAGAACTTGATGTGTCGTTGAAATGTGAGCAGGGTAATATTTATGAAGGGATTCAGGGAAACCGGCAGGCCAGACTTGAGTCCTGCACTCTGAAGGAGGGGTGTTAATGTTGCAGTTTTATAACTGTAGTGTAAGCACACCTCTGGCAAGACAGTGATGGAGTGAATGATGGTGAAAGTTTTT
>WNWK01053956.1:0-11710 GCA_009830355.1 Cherax destructor | reverse complement strand
TTTCCCCCCACTTCGCCCCTTTCTCTTTCTGCTTCACTTTGTCTTCCCTTCAGCTTCCGCCTTTATTGTTCATGTGGTTTCACCCTTTCCTCTCCCCCCTTTGGGGAAGTTCCTGCTGTCCGTGTCTTTTCATTCCTCTCCCTTTGGGGAAACCCCAAACTCCTACGGCGGCTTCCCTCTTTTTTTCCCCTGACCATTTCCGTTCTCTTTCCCCCTGTAGCATTACCCCCGATGGTTCAAAGTTCTGACGGGATTACGCTTATGCCTTGGTGCTTTTCGTTCTTTCCGGTTGAGAGCCTCTATGTAGAAGCGAACATTCCATCCTTGTCCGATCGTCGTGATGCACATTGCATTCGCTATTATGTTCGCTCATGACCTCCGCAATCCTTCCATGTATAGGATTGTCACAGATGTTAGTAGACGCTCGTTATTTGTTCGTCGCCCCTGTTTACTTCGTCCCTTTTCTCTTCGTCTGCATTCACTCTTGTCTTCCCTTCAGCTTCCGCCTTTATATGTTCATGTGGCTTCACCCTTTCCTCTACCCCCTTGGGAAGTTCCTGCTGTCCGTGTCTGTTCTTTTCCCTCTACCTTGCGCGAAAGCCCAACTGCCTACGGCGGCTTCTCGCTCTTTCTTTCTAGACCATTTCCGTTCTCATTCCCATGCAATCGCAGTATACACCGATGGTTCAAAGTCATCTGACGGCGTCGGATTCGCAGCAGTGTTTCCGGACAGCGTCGTACGAGGGCATCTATTACCCTCGGCTAGCATATTTACGGCTGAATTGTATGCCATTCTTGTGGCACTTATCCGTATTGCATCTATGCCTGTATCCCCATTTGTGGTCGTTTCAGACTCCCTTAGTGCTTTACAGGCTATCCGTAAAATTGATACACCTCACCCCCTAGTTCTTCGTATCCACCTTTGGTTACGCCGTATCTTTAGCAAGCATAAAGATATTGTCTTTTGTTGGGTCCCTGGTCATGTTGACGTACAGGGCAATGAACAGGCAGACACTGCTGCGCGGTCAGCAGTACATGACCTTCCAGTTTCATATAGAGGTGTTCCTTTCACGGACTATTTTGCGGTCATTGCTACCCACCTTCGCACCCGTTGGCAACAACGCTGGTCTGACCTGCTGAATAACAAACTTCATTCTATTAAACCGGTTATAGGTTTCTGGCCTTCTTCTTGTCACCAATGTCGAGGTGGGGAGACTACACTCTCCCGTCTTCGCATCGGCCACACTCGTCTTACTCACGGGTATCTCATGGAGAGGCTCCCTGCCCCTCTCTGTGAGCATTGTCAGGTTCCAGTGTCTGTTCGACATATTCTGTTGGACTGCCCACTCTATCAACGAGCACGCAGAATTTACCTCCAACGACGTCTTCGCTCTGCGGCCCTTTCTTTACCTTCCCTTCTTGCAGATGGACCCTCCTTTAATCCTGACTCTCTTGTTGACTTTTTGACAGAAACTGACTTACTACACAAACTCTGAAGATTATACCTCTAGCACCTCCCTCAATCCCTTCTACCTCGATCTCTTGCTACCCTCTATCCCTGCACTATCCACTGTCATGCTGCACTCCATACCCTACTAATCATCCATCTCCCTCTTACAACCCACTCTCCCTGCATCCTACAATAACCTGCAGCGCTGTATAACCCCTGTGGTTTAGCGTTTCTATTTGATTATAATAATAATAATATATGAATATATGTTAATTGGTTTAAGATAAACATTGACCAGACCTATGGATGTGTGTATCCAGAAATGGAATTATTTCATAACCTCACATTCAGTAGTGAACCTAATGGAAGGCTGCAGTGAATTAATTCAGGGTAGAAGGTCATCGGGGCTCCCAGAGTGCATCATTCACATATCTCAACCATTTGGTGTTTGGAGGGAGAATGTTTTTGAGTATTTTGATCTCAAATTACTCCACGAACAAATTATTTAATACTGGAGACAAAGGATTACCCATAACCAAGTCAATTTTCTGTAAATAAAATTTGTCATTGAACAAAAATTTTAAATTTAGTGCTGAATTTAATCAAATCACTAATATGATTAGTGTTTAATGAGAGATCATATTTTGGAAGGTCATTTTGCATTAAGGAAGCACCAATAGGACATATAATGTAACATCAAAACTAATGAAGTTGAAATCATCAGCTGTTTCAAACCTGAAAGTTTACCATTAAGATCAACATTATTTTTTACCATGAGAAGAATACATGATACTGACTTTTGGGGTAATATTTTCACTAACCATTTAGATAATCTATTGTTGGCTTCAGAACCAACAGAACTTATGGTCTTACAGGATTGTCTTATTAATATGATTTCATTAAAACACACAAACCTGTCAGTCCTGTAAGTTCTGAAATACAAGTGTGTATTGATGGAGTACATGAACAAAAGTAGTGATATTTGAACTTCATGTGATGCAAATACTGGTATGTATGATTGCACCATCCTAGCCTCGTCTATGATCAACAACAACACTGGTGACTGCACCATCCTAGCCTCGTCTATGATCAACAACAACACTGGTGACTGCACCATCCTAGCCTCGTCTATGATCAACAACAACACTGGTGACTGCACCATCCTAGCCTCGTCTATGATCAACAACACTGGTGACTGCACCATCCTAGCCTCGTCTATGATCAACAACACTGGTGACTGCACCATCCTAGCCTAGTCTATGATCAACAACAACACTGGTGACTGCACCATCCTAGCCTCGTCTATGATCAACAACACTGGTGACTGCACCATCCTAGCCTCGTCTATGATCAACAACAACACTGGTGACTGCACCATCCTAGCCTCGTCTATGATCAACAACACTGGTGACTGCACCATCCTAGCCTCGTCTATGATCAACAACAACACTGGTGACTGCACCATCCTAGCCTCGTCTATGATCAACAACAACACTGGTGACTGCACCATTCTAGCCTCGTCTATGATCAACAACACTGTTGACTGCACCATCCTAGCCTCGTCTATGATCAACAACAACACTGGTGACAGCACCATCCTAGCCTCGTCTATGATCAACAACACTGGTGACTGCACCATCCTAGCCTCGTCTATGATCAACAACAACACTGGTGACTGCACCATCCTAGCCTCGTCTATGATCCACAACAACACTGGTGACTGCACCATCCTAGCCTCGTCTATGATCAACAACACTGTTGACTGCACCATCCTAGCCTCGTCTATGATCAACAACAACACTGGTGACAGCACCATCCTAGCCTCGTCTATGATCAACAACACTGGTGACTGCACCATCCTAGCCTCGTCTATGATCAGCAACAACACTGGTGACTGCACCATCCTAGCCTCGTCTATGATCAACAACAACACTGGTGACTGCACCATCCTAGCCTCGTCTATGATCAACAACACTGGTGACTGCACCATCCTAGCCTCGTCTATGATCAACAACAACACTGGTGACTGCACCATCCTAGCCTCGTCTATGATCAACAACACTGGTGACTGCACCATCCTAGCCTCGTCTATGATCAACAACAACACTGGTGACTGCACCATCCTAGCCTCGTCTATGATCAACAACACTGTTGACTGCACCATCCTAGCCTCGTCTATGATCAACAACAACACTGGTGACAGCCCCATCCTAGCCTCGTCTATGATCAACAACACTGGTGACTGCACCATCCTAGCCTCGTCTATGATCAACAACAACACTGGTGACTGCACCATCCTAGCCTCGTCTATGATCATCAACAACACTGGGACTGCACCATCCTAGCCTCGTCTATGATCAACAACAACACTGGTGACTGCACCGTCCTAGCCTCGTCTTCACCACTATGATCAACAACAACACTGGTGACTGCACCGTCCTAGCCTCGTCTTCACCACTATGATCAACAACAACACTGGTGACTGCACCATCCTAGTCTCGTCTTCACCACTATGATCAACAACAACACTGGTGACTGCACCGTCCTAGCCTCGTCTTCACCACTATGATCAACAACAACACTAGTTACTGCACCGTCCTAGCCTCGTCTTCACCACTATGATCAACAACAACACTGGTGACTGCACCATCCTAGCCTCGTCTTCACCACTATGATCAACAACACTGGTGACTGCACCATCCTAGCCTCGTCTTCACCACTATGATCAACAACACTGGTGACTGCACCATCCTAGCCTCTTCTTCACCACTATGATCAACAACAACACTGGTGACTGCACCATCCTAGCCTCGTCTTCACCACTATGATCAACAACAACACTGGTGACTGCACCATCCTAGCCTCGTCTTCACCACTATGATCAACAACACTGGTGACTGCACCATCCTAGCCTCGTCTTCACCACTATGATCAACAACAACACTGGTGACTGCACCGTCCTAGCCTCGTCTTCACCACTATGATCAACAACAACACTGGTGACTGCACCGTCCTAGCCTCGTCTTCACCACTATGATCAACAACAACACTGGTGACTGCACCGTCCTAGCCTCGTCTTCACCACTATGATCAACAACAACACTGGTGACTGCACCGCCCTAGCCTCGTCTTCACCACTATGATCAACAACAACACTGGTGACTGCACCATCCTAGCCTCGTCTTCACCATTATGATCAACAACAACACTGGTGACTGCACCGTCCTAGCCTCGTCTTCACCACTATGATCAACAACAACACTGGTGACTGCACCGTCCTAGCCACGTCTTCACCACTATGATCAACAACAACACTGGTGACTGCACCATCCTAGCCTCGTCTTCACCACTATGATCAACAACACTGGTGACTGCACCATCCTAGCCTCGTCTTCACCACTATGATCAACAACACTGGTGACTGCACCATCCTAGCCTCGTCTTCACCACTATGATCAACAACACTGGTGACTGCACCATCCTAGCCTCGTCTTCACCACTATGATCAACAACACTGGTGACTGCACCATCCTAGCCTCGTCTTCACCACTATGATCAACAACACTGATGACTGCACCATCCTAGCCTCGTCTTCACCACTATGATCAACAACACTGGTGACTGCACCATCCTAGCCTCGTCTTCACCACTATGATCAACAACACTGGTGACTGCACCATCCTAGCCTCGTCTTCACCACTATGATCAACAACACTGGTGACTTCACCATCCTAGCCTCGTCTTCACCACTATGATCAACAACACTGGTGACTGCACCATCCTAGTCTCGTCTTCACCACTATGATCAACAACACTGGTGACTGCACCATCCTAGCCTCGTCTTCACCACTATGATCAACAACACTGGTGACTGCACCATCCTAGCCTCGTCTTCACCACTATGATCAACAACAACACTGGTGACTGCTCCATCCTAGCCTCGTCTTCACCACTATGATCAACAACACTGGTGACTGCACCATCCTAGCCTCGTCTTCACCACTATGATCAACAACACTGGTGACTGCTCTCTCCAACAAGTTTCCCCAGACTCGAACAACTGTTGTTAAAGAAACTATATCACATCTTACACCAGAACCAGATTTATTATAAATTATTATATTCTGGTCGAAGCACCTCACTCGTAGTGGACAGGCAGTAACTGGGAAGTGAGAGGCAGTCAAATGTGAGCCATCGATGATGAGGTCAGTTCCAGTTCTTTGGATCCAGAGACCTTCACCAGCATCAAGGAACCCACCTGGATGGAAGAAATATATAAAAACACTAGTGAAAAATCACTCGCCTCCATTATTACCACTACCACTTTTAATAATAACAATTATCTGCATTTTGTTAGCTGCATAACTAGTCCCCTGCCTCTCAATACACATGAAAGGTATAGTGCAGAGTGCGGCATAAGTTTGTAATGTAGTTAAATATTAGCGATGAAGATTTAAAGTGAAAGTGAAAAGGAACTCACATTTCATCACATGGAAACTATCCCAATTTCTTTTGTAAAATCTGGCAAATTAGTACAAGCACAACGCAAAACAATTTCAAAATTTCCACCAAGAAAGATCAGCATTAAAAGTTTAAAGCCAAACTGAAGAGGCATTCTGCAGTTATCGTACATTAGTCATTATCCCATAATATAGTAACGCTTAGCTTGAAGCCGCTCGGAGCTTCCAATTTCAAGCTATTTTGCTGAAGGTTTGAAGTCAGTCGGACGAGGAATGAACAAATTACCATATCAAAATCATGATTTCAATTTTCCAAATTTCTTCCATAAAAATGGCACTTTGGAACCTACACAGGCGAAAATTAATCCAGGTGCTAAAGTGTTTTACTCTTATTGTTTACTATTATTTTCCCTAGTTTCTTTATTTTAAAATTAACTAACTGCTACAGTTCTTATATTAATTTTTATTAAAATAATTAAGGTGCTAACTCAGGTGCTAAATTGTTTTACTTTCATTGTTTGCTATTATATTCCCTAGCTCCTTTATTTCTAGCTAAAATAACTACCATAGTTCATTTACTTGCATTTGTAAAAATAACTAAGGTGCCAAGAACTCTTTTTACATTGTCCTATTCTTAGTCTAATTATAGAATCACACTCATTCTTATGATCCCAAACATTGATCCTGACATCAACCTCTTATTAAATGACTTACATGACCCTAACAACAACTGTAATTATTACACAGCAAAACCCCTTATATAATTGCTCAAAGAAAAATAATTTATCAAACATAATCTAGTACTAATGTTGAAACTTATACCTCATCATGTATAAACCTGTTATATCTCATAATGTATAAACCTGTTATATATCATAATGTATAAACCTGTTATAATTAATACCACCTAATATAAAGAAATCCATCCTCATGTACCCTTGTGCTCCTTGTAACTCATCTAATGACCATATAAACTGTTATTGCAACACAAATTATTGATTTAATCTGATTTAAAAAAATTATTATGAAGACATATAAAACTGTAAATGATTCCAAATTATAAAACTATGTATTATGTTTCAAAAATGTCATATTCAAACTATGTTCCAATTTCATAGCTTAAATACTCAACTATACTTATATTGTAAACTGTTTACTATAATTCTTACCATTTAGTTTTAAGTTAATTTTAAGTCTACCCACAATGTTCTGCATATTAGGGGCTTCTGGCATGTACACCTCATGTAATCTCATAACCCATTGTAATTCTTTGTATCATATCTCAATAAAATATTATTATTATTATTATTATTACTTTTCTTTAAGACTGGCTAGTGATTAAGGTTTATTTAGGCTATGGATACATATCATGTAAATTTGTTAGACTGGCCGTGAGGACACATAGATGTCTCGGCTACAGGAAAATGACTTCAAATAGATTTAATGAGTGGCTGATGCTGATGTCCACTGATTGGTTAATATAGTTTTTAACGAATACTTGACATTGATGTTCAATGACAGGTTGATGTGAATGTTTAACGAATGGTTGATACAGATATTCAATGACAGGTTGATGTAGATGTTCTGTAGGATGAGTTGAAGAGATGAGAAGATGAGCTGAGAGAGAACCTCAAAGGAGGCGCTATATTGGCTGAACCAGAAGGGAAATTGGTTAGTTTATTAGGTTTAAAACCTATCAACTACACGATGGTCATTAAGGCTGCGTGTTCACCATCACTCAAAGATAATCCATACTGAAAAGATTATTTAAACTCTAAGTGCACATACACGAAGATATACACTCCTAGGTTTACAGTATATATTAATATATACACCCCTCAGTGAATATATATTATGATATACAGTCTTGGGTGTATATCTTAGTGTATAAACATTGCAGCTCTCGGTGATAGATACATTCATTCTATATAAAAAGTGACTTCTCTAGAATAACTAGTGCAGTATTTCCTAGCACTCTGACTCACTAGGTTCATAAAACATCTGGGGAAAGAAAATCATTCAGGTTTGATCCCAGGAGAGTGAGGGGAAGCTCTAGGGCCTCATTTTTCGTTTCCTAGAAGAGTGGAATCATGGGTATTATTATAGGCTGGGGCATGAAGACAATGTCTGCACACGTCATTAATACATTCAATGGGGAAGCGCTAAACCCGTAGGCGTCATACAGAGCCTCGGAAAATGGGAGGCATTTAGGTTCGATCCAAGAGTGTGGAGAGAAGGATCAATACCGTGAATCAAGAGCCCCTCATCAGAATCAAGAAATATACATACCTTTCACTCACTTTCACATATCACTCTACGTGCACATTAATAGTACAAACACCTGCACTTATCAACTGGCCCCGAATGTCCTGTTTGCATGTTTCATAACTCTAGGACTGCATAATCCTACGGGTTTAGCGCTTCCCCTTGATTATAATAATAATAACATAACTCTAGGAAGGTTGCTACCATTTTTCAGTCTTACCTCTAACATATTTGTATAATATAAATCACCAAATGACTAATATGGTATAATTTCAAGAGTAAATATAGTACATCTATTTACACCTACCCACCATCTTCCCCACGGTACTACATGGTTCCTTAGTAATCAGCCAAACACCCGCGCAAGCCAGCCAAACACCCGCGCAAGCCAGCCAAACACCCGCGCAAGCTAGCCAAACACCCGCGCAAGCCAGCCAAACACCCGCGCAAGCTAGCCAAACACCCGCGCAAGCCAGCCAAACACCCGCGCTCTACCTTTCAACCTCTCACTCCTCTAACTCAGCTCCAGTGTCTATACCCCCCTTCCCCCTCCCCTTCGTGTCTATAACGACCCGTATGGTGTTTTCCTGAGCAGATGAGGCTAGAGTACCCTAAGACACAGTAATTCCCAGGTTATTGTAACTACAGCTTTTCTGTAATGAAACTTCTGAGGCTCCCTTAATAAATACTTGACGATATACCCATTGCCTTTCTGAAGTCTGGAAGTCTGCTCTACCTCTCTGGCCTGACCCTTGGTCACAGATGTAGTCTGCAAAGTGTCATCCAGAAGCCAGAAATATATGGAAAGGGAAGGTCCTCAGGGAAACGGTCCCTCATTTTCTCAAAGGAACATATCACTTTAGAGGTCTGGGAACCAGACTCTTTTTGAGCGGCTGTTAGATGACGTCCTCTGGGAGAGAGCGTCCGACTTTCCTTTCCTAGATGGGGCATCCTATGTACCATCCCAGCTAGACTGAGGAGCGACACTCCCCAGATTTTTTGCTAATGTTTTGTCTAACCTTTTTCATCCTTTGAGCCTAAGAGAACACCTCAGACCTCAGCTAGAGGCAGAGAACTGGTGGTTCTGGATGTGCTTATTCTTAAGCAAAATTTACAGGAAAGAAACTTTCTTTCTCCTGCCCACTCAGAAGAGCTTTCACCAACCTCCGGGCAAACGAAGATGGCAAGATAGGCGCACAATTGGGCTGGTGGTAACCTGGTCAGATGGGGCCCTGCAGCAGCTGGGTTCCCATGACTAATGGCAGGGTGCAGGACCAGAGTGCAGGAGCTATACCCTCTTACACGCCTCTACAAAGTCCATTTTCTGAGCATAAACAGTGCAGCAGCGTGCTGTCCCTCATTAGTGCCACACAGACACTAAGAGAGAGGGGTGATGACTCGTTATGAGGGTTATCCCTGAGCGGCTAGCTTTTTGGGGAAGGGAGAGGGTGTAGAATATCGGTAGAGGAATAGGAATACCATTCCATTTTATGTCCCTGTTAAGTCATGCCAGCTATAAGAACATGTTGACTGATCCAGATACGAGAACATTTGAGTACAGATCAGTTACTGTTGTGAAATGAGGAATGTATACAGTAAATAGAAGAGTCATTGTAACGTCCCAGAAAAACGGAGAAGATTGATCAAGGGTAAAAATTGCGCCGCTGTATAAAATTGTGATATATAAAAATTATATTACCAATTAATGTTACCAACCATTGTACAAACTTGTCAATTTTATCTTCCATTGTTCAATAAAAAATTTATGTATTAAGTTAAGGATCGCCTTAGGTGGGGAAATGGGGGTAAGTTATAAAATACGAGGGTAAACTTGATCCAAGGGAATAGAGCTAGGTTGGCCATGTGTAGTGTAGAGGTTGGTCTGGGTTCAGGTGTAATTAGTCTTGTTATATTTCATTGAGAAAAATGTGGGATAATTTTGTAAGTCGCATTGAAATCTCTTGTGTAGAGTATTTAATAATATTTTTTTCGAGCAGGGGGTGGGGGGTCAGGTTTGGTCTTAGGAGAGCTCTTGATCCAAGGAATAGGAGCATCAGGTGGTCTTGATCCGAGGAAATAGACAAAGGTTGGTCAAGGCAATGGAGATTTCGTGATTGGTGAGGGGATGGTTAGTTGATAAGAGGGGGAGACAGGTGGGTGAAGGAGGGTAGGAGACAGGTGGGTGAGGGAGGGTAGGAGACAGGTGGGTGAGGAGGGTAGGAGACTGGTTGGTGAGGGAGGGTAGGAGACTGGTGGGTGAGGGAGGGTAGGAGACAGGTGGGTGAGGGAGGGTAGGAGACAGGTAGGTGAGGGAGGGTAGGAGACAGGTGGGTGAGGGAGGGTAGGAGACAGGTGGGTGAGGGAGGGTAGGAGACAGGTGGGTGAGGGAGGGTAGGAGACAGGTGGGTGAGGGAGGGTAGGAGACAGGTAGGTGAGGGAGGGTAGGAGATAGGTGGATGAGGGAGGGTAGGAGACTGGTGGGTGAGGAGGGTAGGAGACAGGTGGGTGAGGAAGGGTAGGAGACAGGTGGGTGAGGGAGGGTAGGAGACAGGTGGGTGAGGGAGGGTAGGAGACTGGTGGGTGAGGGAGGGTAGGAGACAGGTGGGTGAGGGAGGGTAGGAGACAGGTGGGTGAGGGAGGGTAGGAGACAGGTGGGTGAGGGAGGGTAGGAGACAGGTGGGTGAGGGAGGGTAGGAGACTGATGGGTGAGGGAGGGTAGGAGACTGGTGGGTGAGGGAGGGAAGAGACAGGTGGGTGAGGGAAGGTAGGAGACAGGTGGGTGAGGAGGGTAGGAGACAGGGGGTGAGGGAGGGTAGGAGACTGGTGGGTGAGGGAGGGTAGGAGACTGGTGGGTGAGGAGGGTAGGAGACTGGTGGGTTAGGGAGGGTAGGAGACAGGAGGGTGAGGGAGGGTAGGAGACTGGTGGGTGAGGGAGGGAAGGAGACTGGTGGGTGAGGGAGGGTAGGAGACTCGTAGGTTAGGGAGGGTAGGAGACTGGTGAGTGAGAGAGGGTAGGAGACAGGTGGGTGAGGGAGGGTAGGAGACAGGTGGGTGAGGGAGGGAGGAGACAGGCGGGTGAAGGAGGGTAGGAGACAGGTAGGTGAGGGAGGTAGGAGACTGGTGGGTGAGGGAGGGTAGGAGACAGGTGGGTGAGGGAGGGTAGGAGACAGGTGGGTGAGGGAGGGTAGGAGACAGGTGGGTGAGGGAGGGTAGGAGACAGGTGGGTGAGGGAGGGTAGGAGACAGGTGGGTGAGGGAGGGTAGGAGACAGGTGGGTGAGGGAGGGTAGGAGACAGGTAGGTGAGGGAGGGTAGGAGACTGGTGGATGAGGGAGGGTAGGAGACTGGTGGGTGAGGGAGGGTAGGAGACTGGTGGGTGAGGGAGGGTAGGAGACTGGTGGGTGAGGGAGGGTAGGAGACTGGTGGGTGAGGGAGGGTAGGAGACTGGTGGGTGAGGGAGGGTAGGAGACAGGTGGGTGAGGAGGGTAGGAGACAGGTGGGTGAGGAGGGTAGGAGACAGGTGGGTGAGGGGGGGTA
>WNWK01053955.1:0-11710 GCA_009830355.1 Cherax destructor | reverse complement strand
TGTCTTGCCAGAAATGCACTGATACTGGTTCAGAAGCCCCTCCAAGCTGCAAATATCCCCACCCTCATTGCCCCCCTGTGTTTTTTATTTTTCCTTTATACACTTAACCCGATATACTTAACAAGTTTTTCCTTATACAGGGGAACCCTTTTTTTCCCTAGTTTGTCTGTAAAACTATAGTTATTCTCTAAAAAATGTTTTTTTTGTTAATATTTTTGGGTGTCGGGAAGGGTTTAAATTTGGGATTTCTTTTTTTTATGGGAAATATTAAAAAAAAAATACTTTTTAGAGAGAATAACTGTAGTTTTACATACAAACTAGGGCAAAAAAAACCAAGGTTCCACTGTAATTCTACTTTCTTTTTCCCCTTTTCCCCTTATATAAAAGAATGATGTTTGTTCTCATCCAGCCTTTAGGTGATTTGTTTTCCCCTTCATTCATGCATATTTTAACTAATACTTTTTTGACATGTTCAGTGAAAGTGTTTACAAGAAGGATTGTTTTGCCTTTTCAGATCACTTCATGAGATCACTAATCAAAGCTCAGGATTTTTTATTTGCATTGTAAAAACATCTAGTCATTTAATAGCAAAATCTTGAAGTATTTTTTTTTTAGCTAATATAAACATTCAAAAGAGGGTACGCAACTGCACTCGGGAAAAAAGTCCCCAGATTTGAGCGTAAAAAAGCTTAGAGGCACAAATTATTACTGAAAAAGAGCTGAAGGGGGGCAAGAGAAGTTTTCTTCAGTAATCACCCCATATTTTTTGAGTGCCCCCCTTTAAAAAATTGGGGGGTTAAGAGCAGGTTGCAGAATGTTTCCATCTGCCATACCATGGATACCTTATCATTTATTATCATTAGTACCCGGTTTGAGAAGGCATTCAT
Organism: Cherax destructor; assembly: GCA_009830355.1. Classification (NCBI taxonomy): domain Eukaryota; kingdom Metazoa; phylum Arthropoda; class Malacostraca; order Decapoda; family Parastacidae; genus Cherax; species Cherax destructor. The sequence goes on along the minus strand of WNWK01053955.1, from coordinate 10,823 downwards.
TCCATTCTTAAAATTGATGGACTGTGCAAGCTTTAACCGTGCCCCCTTAGATCAGTGCATGATGCAACACTTTTCTGCAAAAAAAGAGGCATTTTCGAACACGAGTGTTGAGATCATACACATTTTGAGATGACTCCAAACAGAGACCCAAAGTTTTGGTCCAGACAGCAGGACAGGGCTGGTGCTGAATTTTTTATCAGCGCAAGGACTTAACTTTTGACCCGGGGGATCCCAAAAAAAAGGTTTTTGGCGTATGCACATCCAAGCTTTGAGGTGGTTGCACTCCGTGGTGTTGCCATTTTCACAACCCTCCGCCCCTCAACTCCCAGACAGCAACCCAGGTTAGTCATAAAACGTACAGTACAGTACTGTATAGTTTTTCTATATTTAAATTGTGTTAACTTTTTTAAATCTATTACCAATGAGGGTTCATGAAGTCAGGTTTATAAGAAAAACTAGTTAAGGGTTTGTCTCATGAGGGTTATTTTTTATTGTTCCAGTCACAGTATTGTGTTTTTTTTATTCTTTCTAAACAAAGTGTGTTAAAGGCTTGTTTGTATATATGGGAGCTATCATGTTAGCCTTCAACTAGCAGGACTGTGTCATCCACTGTACATGGCAGCCTGTTACAATATATTTTATGCACCGACTTGTTTTTAGGACAGTCACCTTGGAATCAAACCCCCCCCCTTTTAAGTAATCTCCAGGACTCGTCCGCCTGCCGGTTCCCTAAATTTCCCTTCAAAAATTTTAATTTGCTCACCCCCACAGCACGTAAATTTTAAAAAACCTTTTTCCCATTCCCCCTTATAAAAACGCCCGATGCTTGGGGAAGTCCAACCCCCGATACAAAACTTCCTTTCCCCCCTCCTCCAACCTTTCCTGGGCCACCCCCTCCCCCCGCCTTCCCTCCACTACAGATTTCACATTTTGGTCATTCTATTTTGTTCCATCCTTTTACTTTTAACCACCTCAACAACCCCCCCCAGCCCTCTGGATAATATTTTAGTAATCCCCACTCCTCCTAATTTCCAAACTGTGAATTCTCTGCATTATATTAACACCAAATTGCCCCAGACTTGACACTCCACTGCCTCCAGCCTTTCCCTGTTGCAACATTCACCACCCATGCATCACACCCATATAAGAATGTTGGATAACATACTCTCATCCATTCCCTTTACTTCCACAGACAAAGTTTTTGTCCCCAAAGACCCTAAGTGCACCATCCCCCCTTTTCCCCCTTTTCTTATGATTCACCTCATCCTTCATAGCCCCATCTGCTGACACCCCACTCCTAAATATTAATACATTCACCTCCCCTCCCCCTCCCTAATCTGATACCCAAACTTTGTCACTTAATCTTTTTTGTTATCCTCATCACCTACCCTTTCCTATATTCACTTTTTTTTCTTTTACATACCCTACCAAACTCATCCACCAACCTCTGCAACTTCTCTTCAGAATTCCCAATTCAAAGTGTCATAGCAAAAGCAATTGGGCAACTCCCCCCTTTTTGTTAGATTCTTTTTCTTTTTAACCCCAGACCTCTTGCTCTTTTACAACCCCATCTTTAAAAATATTGAACAACCACGGTGACATCACACATCCTTGTCTAAACCTACTTTTTCTGGGAAATAATTCCTGAGCTTTACTATCCTCGAAAAACCCCTCCATGCTTTCGTAACCTACCTCCTATTCCATACACCTGCAACATCTCCCCATTGTCCCCCCCTTGACCCGCCATACCCTTTTCTAAATCCATAAATGCCACAAAAACCTCTTTTTAAACCCTTTTCTAAATACTATTATCAAAGTTTTATGGTAAACACTTGGCACACACCCCCCACCTTTCCTAAAAACCCCCTTTTTTTTTATCGATCCTACTCCCGTCTTACCTTTAAATTTTTTCAATAATAACCTACCATGCACTTTACCAGGTATACCAACAGACTACTTTTCTTTTAACACGCAGCCGTGTCCCACCGAGGCAGGGTGGCCCAAAAGGAAAAAAGAAAGTTTTCCACATTTAGTAAATATACAGGGGAAGGGGTTATGCCCTTTCTCTTGGCATTTTTTTTCGCCTACGACACGCATGGCTTACGGGGGAAGAATTCTGTTCCACTTCCCCCCTGGAGACCAACAATTTTTTTTTTTTTTTAACACGCCGGGGGCCCCCTTCACCGGGGGTGGCCCAAAAGGAAAAAGAAAGTTTCCCTTTTAAATTATAATATACACAGAAGAAGGGGACTAGCCCCGTACCAACAACTTATTCCCCATAATTTTTGCCACACTTTTTTCCCCTTGCCTTTTTACAAAGGAGCTATGCACGCTCTGGGAATCCCTAGGTACCTTACCCTCTTCCATAATTTAAAATAATAGCACCAACCACTCCAAAAATATATCCTCACCCTTTTTAAAATTTCTGTCATCCCAGCGCCCCACCCCTTTTATTCTACCCACTGCCTCACGAACTTCCTCACACTCACAACTGGCTCTTCCTCACTCCTACAAATTTATTCCTCCTTTCCCTATACACGAAATCACAGCTTCCCCATCTTTTTCAACATTTAACAATTCCTCAAAATACCCTCCATCTTTCCGATACCTTTATCTCTCCATGTAATAACTTCCCCTCCTGATTTTAACTGTCAAATCCATTCGTGCCCTAGGCTTTCAACTTAAATCTCACTCCCAAAAATTTTTCTTTTTTCAACAAAATTTGTTTATAACATCTCACCCACTCATTTGCCTTTTTACATTGCTTCACCATTCTTAACCTCTCTTTTTCTCCATATACTCTTCCCTCCTTGCATCACCTCTACTTTGTAAAACCTCACATGCTAACTTTTCTTCCTTACTCCTCTCTACATCATTCCACCAACGCCCTTCTTCCCTCCTGCACCCACTTTCCTGTAACCACAAACTTTGTTGAACACTCTAAATACATTCTTAAAACCCAAACCCCCTACATCTTCACCCCATTGCCAATCCTCTCACTGCCCATCTATCCTCCAATAGTTGTTTTTATCACCCTAACGCCTCCTTTTAGTTTATAAACCTTCACCTCTCTTTCTTGCTGCTTCTATTTTTTGTATTCCATCTACCTTTTTCTCTCACTTAGCTACAACTAAAAAATGAATTGATATATCTGTGGCCCCCATAAACATGTACATCCTGAAGTCACTAACAGTCTTTTATCTACCAATACTAGTCCAACAAAAACCCACTGTCATTACCCCACATCATATCTTCTATACTTTTCCTTTTTTTTTTAAAATATGTATTATCTATAGCTAAACCCTTTTTTTAAAAAAGTTCAATCTAAAAGAATTTTAAAGAAACTATTCTAAATGAAATACAGGATAACAAAAGGCACAGTACCATGACGGGAAAAATACACAGTCGCCGCTGGGTTTAATCCTCCCTTATACACAACTTTCCCATGAATTTAGTCGGGCTTTGTCTCTGTAGATGCCTTCCTTTCCCATTACAGTGGAACCCAGGTTAACGAACCCCCCGGGAAATCGGCAATTTTTAAGTATAATATTGTAAGTGTTGTAATGTTTTTGGGGGGGATCTGAAATAGACAACGTAAATAATTTTTCAAGGAAGAAATTGCCCGGGGGAATTAGGGGCCGCAATGAATTTTTTTTTTAAACCCGGGGGTTCCACTGTACATTGTAAAAGCTCCAAACTTCAGAACACTCATCACTTAACCTGATTCTTTTTCCTTTCCTCTTTCTTTTGGATTTTTTTTTCTTCTCCCTTTGGGTATTTGTCCTTTATTACACCCCTCTGTGTTCTTGCCCTACCCCGGGGGGCCCCTAGCCCCCTTGCAGTGCTCCTCTTTTTATTATTTGACTGACTCCACTACTACTCTTACCTTCACCACTTCCTCTTTGTCCCGTCCCTTCGGGCCTATATACCCCCCTCCTTCTCTCCTTTTGTTAGTGTGACTTTGAAAATGGACAAGTTCAACGAAACGCATCATGTTCCTCTTCTGTGTGGGAGTTATTTGTGAAATACAGGGAAAAAATTTTTGTTTTTAACCCTTTGGGCCCCCAAGGGCCCCTCCCAAACTGTTTAGGGCAAATTTTTTTAAAAAAAAAAAAAAAAAACTTATGAAACGATAGAAATCTTTTTTCCGATCATAACGACACCAAAAATATGAAATTTGATGGAAAACTTAGGGAAATTTTGCTCCGGTTATCGGCTCGACATATTTACCCCGCGATTTCCCCCCTTGGGCCCCATTTTTGGCCAATTCCAATGTTCCAGTCTACTAAAATGTATTTTCCCCTAGAACTCCCCTTTTTTTCTATCGATTGAGTACAAGAAACCGCCATTTACCAATTTCAACTACCCGGGTCAGAAATTTGGAGGCCCTTTCTTTCAAATTTCAAACGATGCCAATTTCAAAATGGGGTCCAGAATAAACAAGGCAGACATTCCTGGCACTAAAAAAAACATCTCTGTTCATTTGTCACGTGTCCAGGCCCCTCTTAAACTTTTGTTTCCATTTTGGATTTTTCACAAAATAGAAGATTTACTGTTATGATACAAAGCATCATTGTAAAAAAAGGGAAAAAATATCACCGCACTTGTGAAAGAATATTAGACTCACCAGTTGATTTTATTGGGCGCGTGGCGTGATTTGTTTACTCTTTAACATCGGCAAAATCGAACATTTTCGCTACTTTGAGCTAATTTCAAGGTACAGTGGACCCCCCCGGTTTACGTTTGCCCAAACCAACAATTATGTAAGTGTATTTTTGTAAGTGCGAAGTGTATTTTGGGGGTCTGAAAGGATTTCAATTTCATTATTCCTTCAGGAAAAATTCTTTTTGGTAACGGCATTTGAACAGCATTCGGGAAAAATTAATTATGTAAACCGAGGGTCCACTGTACTTGTCATTAAAAAAACCAATCAAAATCTCTCTTTTTCTGTAATATATCTTCCATTCTATCAAATGAGACCAAGAAAACGGGAATACATCAATAAATACCATACAAAATAGACTGCAAAGTCGCTGTTTTTTAAAAAAAAATATGGTCGGAGTTTTTTTTATGCAGTGTTGGGCGGTTTTTTTTATACTGCCACTGACCCACAGACCCATTCTTTTTATTTGGGCCCCCAGCCGTTTCCCCCTAATTTGAGGCCACTAGAATTTACACGAATGGTTTCTCGAGAATGGTCCCCAAAATGCCCCCCTTTTTTTGTAAGTTTTTTTTTTTTAAATGCTTTTTGGGTATTTTTTTGGGGGGGTAAAAAACTAGTCTATTTTACATTTTTCCTTATGGGGATAAATTGTTTTGGGAATGGCACTTGAAACATTTCGAACGAAAATATCGAACTCGAGGTATCACTGTACTAGTATGGCACCGACCCCCAAAGGGGAAAGAACAGTCAGTTTGTATTGTACTTCATGAAGCACTAGAGCTAGTAGAGGTTCGATCTTTTTTCTGTTTAATCACTACCCAGCCTGTCCAGTCAGACTGGTGATTGTGCGTTTCATTCAGATACGGACAATATAATTGCATACAGGACATGTTTGAACAAAGAATAAAAAATGCAATGAAACTGATGCAATTTGATGTGTTTTCAGATGAAAGACGGGGACGTTTTTACCTCAACATGGAGTCTTTTACATCACTCCAGGCTGAGGGACTGATTCCCCAAATCCCTTTCTGGTTTTCATATTCTTTTTTGATTGGACTGAAAAAGCCACAGTGTGGCAAACTTTTCCACAATAAAGATACCTGGGTGTTGCAATGATTAATTTATCAATTTTGTCGTTTCTGAGCCATTTATTCACTTATGGATGCCCCTTTATGTGGAATTATGGGGTACATGGCATCAGAGAATTACTGCATAACTAAAATTAATAGAATATTTATTCGTATTCTTTATCAACCAAGTATGAGATGCGATATTGGAATATATTAAATAAAAAGTATTTGGGGCTTGATTTCTTTTAAAATAATGCAGGATTTCTGATTTCTTTTTGACAGTGATATACTGAAAAATGAAGAGGAGGTTGTTGAGCTGTTGCGCTACAATGACAACTGGCAGGATTGGACATTCAAAACATTTCCAATGTTAAGGAAAGATACCCAGGGAAAAAAAGAATACTTCAGACCCAAGCCTGGGGAGAGAAAGAAACTGATTGAAAAGTACCACAGCATTAATTCATAGCATATTAGTGATAGGATGGAAATTAAACTAAATATATTCAGATAATAATTAAACTATAATGTTTGTATTAAAAGGGGCAGCACACATTTGATATAGTGAAATAGTTTAATAGTTGCTGAAATTTTTAAGATCATAAAAGACATTACTGTGGTTTTTTTTAAAAGTGTAGAATGTCTAGCATAGGGAACCCTTTTCCTTTCCATTGGTTGTACTAGTTGTATTCTGTATATTAGTATGTATATTTTTTTGGAATACCAGTTTTTTTTTTTTTTTAGCTTGGGCAGCAAATATGTTTTGTATGTCCCTGTGTTAAAGGGTGTGGTAATATTGTAAGGGAATAAATTTGGAAGGAAAATGCATAATAAAAACAGTTTCCTACCATAATGTCTTTTTTCCCCCTTTTTTTTAAAACAAGTATTTTTCGAGCGGGGGAAGATGTGTTTTTGCAATTGGATGCCATTTCTATTTGAAAGTTGGATTGCTACTTTTTATGCTTTAAATCCAAAGTTGAAAAATATTGTAATGCAGGGGGTATTGTGATGTTAACTATGTAATAAAACAATTTTTCACCATACAGTATTTTTGCATTTTTTTTCAAAAAAGTTTTTTTTTTAAGATTGACAGATATGTTTTGACCATTTTGACCATCTCCCAAAAGGCAGGGTGCCCCAAAAAATAAACTTCCATTCACACTATCACTGTCTTTGCAGAGGTGTGTAGAAGCTTAGATGTCACTCTAAACAGCAAATATCCCAAACCCCTCCTTTAAAGAGCACTTGCTTTTCCCCCCCAGGACTTGGGTCCAGCTAACCGGTTTTCCCGAATCCCTTCACAAAATATTACCCTGTTCTCATTCCAGCAGTTCATCAAGTCCCAAAACTGTGTCTCCACTCCAGTGGCGGCCAAAATATCATAGGGGGGAACTGGGCTCCGCGCCAGATGTAACGTCAGTAAACCTATACTATCGTATTGTTTCCCCAAAAAAATAAAAATTTTGCTTATAAATACATTAAAAAACAACATACAAAGATTTTTCAGTTAATATATTTTAATTAAATTATTTTAGCGTTAGGTTAATGACCGCCTAGCATGAGCTTTTGGGGGTACTAAGTTCCAGTTCTGCAGTGCCAAACAGGGGCCGCCACTGCTCCATCCTATCTAACACCCACACATGCCTGTTTAAACCAACCCCCGAAATAAAACCCTTTTACCACTCTAGTCTCCCTAGGACATCCCTACCCCCCCTTTCCCCTCCACTACAGATTTATCCCCCCTCCAAGTTATCCTATTTTGCTCCATTCTCTCAAAATGACCGAACAGCCACAACAACCCGCCTTATTATTTTTTTTTTTTTCAACAAGTCGGCCTCCCCACTGGGGCAGGGTGACCCAAAAAGAAAGAAAATCCAAAAAAAAAATACAATGGACCCGGTTTTCACGAAAATTTTTTACAGAATGCTGTTCGAGTCCCTTTCCCAATGAATTTGTTCCCCATACAAATGAAATTAGTTGTTTCAACACCCAAAATACACTTACAAAAGCACTTAAAAAAATACATTTACATAATTGTTCGAGGGGGCTGCAAAAACCGAGGGTCCACTGTTTTTTCCATCATTTCAACACTTTCACCACACTCAAAATTTCACTGTCTTTAAGGGGCACCAGATATGACAGTTTAGAACAGTCCTTCCAAACTGTCACTACCCCAACCCCCTCCATTAAAGTGGGCATTGTATTCCCATTTCCAGGACTCAAGTCCAATCTAAAACCCGGGTTTCCCCTGAACCCCTTCACTAAATATTACCCTGTCACACTCCAACAGCTCATCAGGCCCAAAACCATTCTTTCCCCATTCATCCTATCTAACATTTACACATGCTTGCGGGAAGTTCAAGCCCTCGCCCACAAAACCTCCTTTACCCCCCCCCCTCCAACCTTTTAAGGAAAACCCCCTACCCCCCCTTTCCCTTTCCCCCCACAGATTTATACGTTTTCCAAGTCATTCATTTTGATCCATTCTCTCAAAGACCAAACCCCCCAACAACCTCTTCACCCTTTCGACTAATATTTTTATTAACTCCACACCCCCTCCAATTTCCACACCCATCTCTGCATAATATTTACACCACACATTGCCCTTAGACAGGACATCTCCACTGCCTCCAGCCACCTCCTCGCTGCAGCATTTAAACCAAGCTTCACATCCATATAAAATTGGGACCACATACTTTCATACATTCCCCTTTTGCCTATATATAATATATAACGTTTTTTTTTTTCCCCCGATACCCCCAACTATTTTTCCTTCATCAATTTAGGTTAACCTATCCTTCATAAACCCATCTGCTGACAAGTCAACTCCCAAATATCTGAAAACATTCACTTTTCCATACCCCCCCTCCAATGGACATCCAATTTTTTTTCATCTAAACATTTGAACCCCCCACCTTTCTCTTTTCTTTGTTCACTTTCAATTTTTTATTTTACACACCCTCCCAAACTGCCACTCCTTTCAACTTTCTTTAGAATTCCCCCCCAAACAAGACAACTAAGGCAACTCCCATTTTGTACTTGATTCCCCATAATTTTAATCTTACCCCCCCCCAACACCCCAGCATTTACCCTTTTTCAACACCATCTATAAAAATATTAAACAACCATGGTGACATTACACATCCCTGTCTAAGACCTACTTTTACTGGGAAGTAACTCCCTCCTACACACCCTAACCTGAGCCCCACTATCCTCATAAAAACTTTTTTCAGCATTTAGTAACTTACTACCTATTCCTACACTTAAACTGCCACATTGTTCCCCATCCACCATCATATGCTTTTTTTAAATCCATATATGCAATGAAAACTTCCCCCTTTTTTTCTAAATAGTTTACAAAATGCTTCAATGTAAACACTTGATCTACACATCCCCCTACCCACTCTAAACCCCCCTTGCTCATCTGCAACCTACTCTCTGTTTACCCTAATTTTTCATAATAACCCTACTGTACAGTTTCCGGGATACTCAGAAATTTTTTTTTCAACACGCTGCCGTTTCCACCGGGGTTTCCCAAAAGTTAAAACGAAAGCCCCTTTTTTACTTTTAGAAATATATACGGAAAAGGGGGTTACAGCCCTGCCCCCCGGCATTTTAGTCGTCTACCCCGCATGGACTCGGTAAACTTTTTCCCCCATAATTTTTACAGAATTTTTGTGGCTATAGGAGGGAGTAGGAGGGAGGAGGAGTGGTGGAATGAAGAAGTAAAGGGTGTGATAAAAGAAAAAAAGGTAGCTTATGAGAGGTTTTTACAAACAGAGGTTAATAGAAGAGCAGAGTATAGGAGAGTAAAAGAAAGGTGAAGAGAGTGAAAAAGGAAGCAGATGAAAGAGTGGGAGAGGCTCTTGTCAAAAAATTTTTACTGAAAACAAAAAAACTTTTTGGAGGAGAAACAAGTTAAGAAAGCCTGGGATTGAATGGATTTGTCAGTTAAAACAGAGTAGGGTAGTTAGTGGGGGGGGAGCTGGAGGTTTTGGGGGAATGGCGGTATTTTGGGGAACTTTAAATCTTTCTTTTCCACGTCGGCCGTTTCCCACCGGGGGGGCCAAAAAGGAAAACGAAAGTTTCTCCTTTTACTTTTAGTAATATATACAGGGGGGGGTTACTACCCCCTTTGCTCCCGGCATTTACCCCACACGCATTGACTGAAACTTTTTCCCCCCATAATTTTTACAGAATTTTGGGGAAATAGGGGGGTGGGTGCAGGAGGAAAGAGGAGGAGTGGTGGAATGAAGAAGTAAAGGGTGTGATAAAAGAGAAAAAGGTAGCAGAGGGTTTTTGCAAAACAGAAGTGTTAATAGAAGAGCAAAAAGGGAAAAAAAAGGGGAGAGTAAAAGGGAAGGTAAAAGAGGGGGGGGTTTGCAAAAAAGAAAACATTTTGCGGGAGATAAACAAGTTAAGAAAGCCTAAGGAATGAATGGATTTGTCGTTAAAACAGGGGGGGAGTTAGAGAGGGGGAGCTGGGGGTTTGGGGTAGATGGCGGGAATATTTTGAGGAATTTTTAAATGTCGATGAAAAAAGGGAGGGGAAATTCGCACTGGCCAGGGAGGTGAACATCATTTAGGAGTGAAGAGCAGGGTTCAGGGGGGGGTGGGGAGGCATTACGGGAAAGAAAGGGGTAAAACAGCTGGGAAATGACGGGATCATGACAGAAATGTTAAAAGCAGTTGGTATTTTTGTTTTAAAAAATGTATGAAAAGGAAGGTACCTAGGGGTTGGCAAAAGCATGTATAGTTCCTTTATATAAAGGGGGGGGGTAAAAGAGATTGTAAGAATTATAGGGGGAAAAAACTGAGTATACCAGGTAAAGTGTATAGGGGTTTTTATTGAAAGAATTAGAGGTGAAGAGAGTAGGATTGCAGAGAGCAAGGAGGTTTAGAGTGGGGAGGGATGTAGACGTGTTTTCAGTGAAGCATATATGTGAACAGTATTTAGATAAAGGTAGGAAAGTTTTCATTGCATTTATGGATTTAGAAAAGGCATATGATAGAGTGGAAAGGGGGGCAATGTGGCAATGTTAAGTGTATGGAATAGGTGTAAATTACTGAAGGCAAAGAGTTTTTTATGAGGA
>WNWK01053954.1:0-11711 GCA_009830355.1 Cherax destructor | reverse complement strand
AACATTCATACCCCCTAACACAATCCCATACACATTCTCCCCTAACACAACCCCACATACACATTCATACACCTGAAGACTCAGATGAGTCAAAGGGATGTTAGAAGCACTTTTTCAGCCATAGAGTAGTTAGGAAGTGGAATGTCTAGCGAACTTAATGGAGGGGGAACCATCATAGTTTAAGACAAGGTATGATGCTCATGGGAGGAGGCAAGTCCCAGTAGCGGACAGCGAAGGGCGGGGCCAGGAGCTGAGTCTCGCCCCTGCAACCACAATTGGTGAGTACAATTGGGGTGAGTCCCTCCAACCCCACATAAATTCATACCCTAACACAATCCACATACACTTCATACACCCTAACACAACCACACATACACATTCATACACCCTAACACAACTACACATACACATTCAATACACCCTAACACAACCACAATACACATTCATACACCTAACACAACCACACATACACATTCATACACCCTAACACAATCCCACATACACCCTAACACTTCATAAACATGAAGAGTGACCATGGCTGGCATAAGAGTTGCTCAGGCTGCCATAATTATGTTTATCATGATACTACATTTCTCTGAAGAAGGAAATCACTCACGGGGACTGGAAAAGGTGAATGAGGTGATAGCTCCCTGGAAAGTGAAAGCCCAACATTGGCCATCCTACCAGAAACTTAAGTGCCACTATCGCTGCAAGGTATGGCAACCCCTCATATCCAAACAAAAACAGTGGCGCACAGCTTTTATAGTTGCACTATTAAGTGGTGATATCCATACTAACCCAGGACCTCAATCTATGGTACAGGTACAAAACAGACAGATAACTCATGGTGATAATGACGGTCTAGTAGCTAGGAATGATAACCTTAACTCTCTATGTAATGCACAGATAGGTCAATGTGAAGCATTAGAACCATTCTTAATATCTCAGACACCACCAGACATATGTATACACTGTACTAAGGTACGAAAAAAGAACAGTAAACTTACCGTATGTAAAATGTGTAAGGGTTGGGTGCATAATGGATGTGTGTTCGAGTATGATAATGGTGCCATATTTCATTTTGTTTGTAAGAAATGCACTTTGGTACAGTTACCCTTTGGCAATGATGACATTGATTTACCTATTTTTAATGCTAATGACCCCTTGCCATATATTGATGATTATGATTGTTTTACGAAAACAGGCCTTCACTTTATTCATGTCAACGCAAGATCACTTCTTACAAAACTGACAGAGATTAGGATTCTAGCTAACAGAACTAGAGCGGCAGTTATATCCATCTCGGAATCCTGGTTGGATGATACGGTGACTGACGACGAGGTCAAAATAGAAGGTTACAATATTAAACGCTTAGATAGGTTCTAAGTTCCTAAAAGATGGTGCCTCTGAACTGGCAATCCCCATTGCTCACATAATTAATTTGTCCATCACCACTAATACAGTGCCAGAGGGGTTCAAGGAGGCCAGAGTTACTCCTATCTTCAAGAAAAATAGTAGGTCTGATGTCAACAACTATAGGCCTGTTAGTATACTCAGTGTAATATCCAAAATTCTAGAGAGGGCGGTGTACTGTCAAGTAGTTAAATATCTTTATGACAACAACATTCTTCATAATTACCAATCGGGCTTTAGGAGATTTTACTCAAACGACACCTCCCTAATTAATCTGATGGATTACATAAGAACTGAAATGTCGATAGGGAACCTCATAGGAATGGTAACTTTAGACTTGCGAAAAGCCTTCGATACTGTCAACCAAAATTTATTATGTAAGAAACTTCAAGCTTTCGGAATAGGTTCCATAGACTGGTTTAAGTCCTATCTTAGCAATAGGAAACAAATTGTCAAAATCATCAAAACAGAATCAGAACCCCTGCCGATAGCATGTGGAGTTCCCCATGGTAGTATTCCGGGTCCCTTATTATTCCTGTGTTATGTAAATGACATGCCCATCAGTGCAAGTGCAAACTCCTACTGTATGCGGATGACAGTGCTCTGTTAGTGTCAGGTAAAGACCCACAAGATATAGCTAATGTTTTAACACTGGAACTGGAGTCCTGCAGCAAATGGTTAGTAGACAACAAACTATCGTTACACCTCGGGAAAACAGAAGCCATACTCTTTGACCCGAAATATAAACTGAGAAGGGTAAATAATTTTAATGTCCGGTGTAATGGGGAATCCATCACTTCAGTTTCCTCAGTAAAATATCTGGGAATCCCCTTTGACCCATGCATGTCAGGATAATTGATAGGGAACAGTGTAGTAAAGAAAGCGAATGCCAGACTGAAGTTCCTCTACAGACAAGCACAGTGTCTACCTACTGAGGCTCGCAGGACCCTATGTCTAGCCCTTATACAATGTCATATGGACTACGCTTGCTCTTCATGGTACTCTGCCTTGACAAAAAAACTGAAAGATAAGCTGCAAGTCACCCAGAACAAAATGGTAAGATTCATCCTGGACCTGGGCCCAAGAGACCATGTAGGCCACGATGAATTACAACAATTGGATATGCTGAATATTGAAGACAGAGTAAAACAACTAAAGTTAAATCAAGTTTATAAAATTGCTCACAAACAGTGTCCAGAATATATTGCTGCCAATTTTGTCAAGGCTGGGAACCAAAGCAGTCATAGTACTAGGGGGAGAGAGCACAACTTTGTAGTACCCACAGTCAGTGGCCAGGCTTCAAACACCTTTTATTGTACAGCAATAAAGGAATGGAACAAACTGCCTGCACATGTCAAAGCCAGTCATAGCATGAACCAGTTCAAGAAGAGAGCCAAAAGGTACCTAATGAATGTAGCAACAGAAAGGGATGAGAATGAATTTTTTTTTTTTAGCTAACATACATGTAAATAACTCCTTATACCTTATTCCTAGTATATATCCTTTATAGTATAATAACATATGTCTCCTACAGTGTATAATATTAAGGTATTAAATAGACCCCATTGGAAATAAGTCACTATGTCTGACTTTTTTGGGTTATCCTGGAGGGTTTTCTACACATATGCTGCTATGTATGATAATCTATGTAACTGTATTTGTGTATACCTGAATAAACTTACTTACTTACACACTGCACACTACTGCTGCCTTACACACTACTGCTGCCTTACACACTACTGCTGCCTTGCACACTACTGCTGCCTTGCACACTACTGCTTCCTTACACACTGCGCACTACAGCTGCCTTACACACTATTGCTGCCTTACAAACTGCGCACTACAGTTGCCTTACACACTACAGCTGCCTTACACACTATTGCTGCCTTACAAACTGCGCACTACTGCTGCCTTGCACACTACTGCTGCCTTACACACTGCACACTACTGCTGCCTTACACACTGCACACTACTGCTGCCTTACACACTGCACACTACTGCTGCCTTACACACTGCACACTACTGCTGCCTTACTGCACACTACTGCTGCCTTACACACTACTGCTGCCTTACACACTGCGCACTACTGCTGCCTTACACACTACTGCTGCCTTACACACTACTGCTGCCTTACTGTTATGCCCTGTCATAGTTTAATGTTAAAACGAGGTTTTCACTTAATATTATACTCAGGGTTTCTTTAATAATAGCTAAATTAAAGTTTCCTCTAGTTTATAATATTAAATGACTCTATATTTTATGACTATGACTGGGTATTGTTTGTGAATGTTCAAGAAACTAGGTGACTTAAAGAGTGAAGGTGTGAAGTACTGAGCGACTCGTTTGTTCCCCTTCCCCCCTATACCGAGTAGAGGTCAAACCTAGGCGTTCTACTCAGGTCAGTTCTCTCTTACCCTTGGGATAGTGAGCATACCCTAGGAGGCTCTCCAAGACTCTAGTTCTCTCTCACCCTTGGGATAGTGAGCATACCCTAGGAGGCTCTCCAAGACTCTAGTTCTCTCTCACCCTTGGGATAGTGAGCATACCCTAGGAGGCTCTCCAAGACTCTAGTTCTCTCTCACCCTTGGGATAGTGAGCATACCCTAGGAGGCTCTCCAAGACTCTAGTTCTCTCTCACCCTTGGGATAGTGAGCATACCCTAGGAGGCTCTCCAAGACTCTAGTTCTCTCTCACCCTTGGGATAGTGAGCATACCCTAGGAGGCTCTCCAAGACTCTAGTTCTCTCTCACCCTTGGGATAGTGAACATACCCTAGGAGGCTCTCCAAGACTCTAGTTATCTGTCACCCTTGGGATAGTGAGCATACCCTAGGAGGCTCTCCAAGACTCTAGTTCTCTCTCACCCTTGGGATAGTGAGCATACCCTAGGAGGCTCTCCAAGACTCTAGTTCCTCTCACCCTTGGGATAGTGAGCATACCCTAGGAGGCTCTCCAAGACTCTAGTTATCTGTCACCCTTGGGATAGTGAGCATACCCTAGGAGGCTCTCCAAGACTCTAGTTATCTGTCACCCCTGGTGTGGTGAGCGTACCTTCTCAGTCTCCCCTAGACTCTCAGTTCTCTCACCCTTGGTATGGTGAGCATACCCTCAAAGGCTCTTTGAGTTCTTCAGTTCGCTCTCGCCTTTGGTATGATGAGCATTACCTACAAGACTCTCTTATTTCCTCAAGTCCTGTCTATAGATTAGACTTGGGAACTATGGTTCACTAGCGAGTTGTGACTCACTTGGAAGCAGTGATACGGAGTGACCTCCAGTGCAGTGATACGGAGTGACCTCCAGTGCAGTGATACGGAGTGACCTCCAGTGCAGTGATACGGAGTGACCTCCAGTGCAGTGATTCTCCGCTTAAGTCTAGTGATAAACTCTAACTCGTTATTGACATTGTGAAGTGTTTTAATTCAGAGGAAGTGTCATATATATATATATATATATATATATATATATATATATATATATATATATATATATCCTCTTTACGTGTGGTATTATATTAAGACTGTACAGACAAATGTAACTTGTGATGCTTATATGAGAGTGAAAGTAAAGGCTTATTTAAAGTGTGTACACCCCTCCTAAGAGTAAGGAGGTTATATTATTCTTTTATTTTACTAAGTGTTCTGAAAATCTTAGTACAATCTTAAATAAAATCCTCAAAAGACCTTAAAGATATCATTTCGCCTTGTATTACTCAGATAAAGTAGTATTATGCTACTTCCTAGCACCTGTTGTACTGTTGTTACGATAAGCACTAAACTAATTAGTGGTCTACAGGCCAGGATCGTAACACTTACACACTACTGCTGCCTTACACACTTCACCTGTGAACATGACACCACACACATCCTTCAAGTGTCACTGTGTCAAAGTGCACATAGTTGGCACTACAGTGCACATAGTTGGCACTACAGTGCACATAGTTGACACTACAGTGCACATAGTTGGCACTACAGTGCACATAGTTGGCACTACAGTGCACATAGTTGGCACTACAGTGCACATATCTTCTCACTCGTCGACTCTCTCATAACCCAGGCAAGGCTAATTTAACAAATTACTGTTGTCTAATTGTGGCTATGAAGCTCAGTTTGGAGGTAAACCGTCTACACAAAAAAAACTGGAGGACAGGAGGGTTAGGGGAGACATGATAACGACATACAAAATACTGCATGGAATAGACAAGGTGGATACAGACAGGATGTTCCAGAGAGGAGACACAGAAACAAGGGGTCACAATTGGAAGTTAAAAACTCAGATGAGTCAAAGGGATGTTAGGAAGTATTTCTTCAGCCATAGAGTTGTCAGGAAGTGGAATAGTCTAGCAAGTGATGTAGTGGAGGCAGGAACCATACATAGCTTTAAGACGAGGTATGATAAAGCTCATGGAGCAGGGAGAAAGAGGACCCAGTAGCGATCAGTGAAGAGGCAGGGCTAGGAGATGAGTCTCGACCCCTGCAACCACAATTAGGTGAGTACACACACACACACACACACAAATATACAACAGGCCTAGTGTCTAATCGACATGTTCGTTGGACAAAATGGTAACTAACTAACATACTCTTCCACACACCCTCCCCCTACGTCTCTCTCCCTCACTCTCCTTTTTCTCTCCCCTTTGCCTCTCCCTCCCCCTCTTTCCTCTTTCCCCCCTCTCCATCTCTTTCCCCTTTTGCCACTGTCTCCCTTCCCTCTCTCCTTCCCTCTCCCTCGCTCTGCCCTACACACACACACACACACACAAATTTTGAAAGTGCAAAACCTGTTAGAGGCCTAGAAGGCAGTGCTGCCACAGAGCTACAAATGGTTAATTTACAAGGATAAGTAAACCCAAAGTCAGATAGTCAAGTGTAAGCCAAGTTGGTCAGTGAGTGAACTGTGAGGCAGCATATAGCAAGTGTGAATAGTTAAGTAACAAGCAATAGGAAGAAAGTGAAAACAAAATAAAAGTATGAGTGAAGGTGGGCAGTAGGCCACCAGGAAGCAGTGCTGCCATAGTCAGGTTGTGTGTCATAAATAAGGAAAGAAAAGTGAAGTTACCAGCAGTTAAAGTGTAAACACTTGAGGGGCATGTGGAGAATATATATACATGCATAAGATAAGTGAACTTATCATAGGAGTTGCAAAGGATCCAGAGTAAAACACTCAGCTGGGAGGGCAGCAAGGCACCACGAGTACTACTGCTGCCAGACGCATGTGATATTCATCTAGTTGTTGTTGCATGGAGGTTGCAGTATATACCAGTCTCTGAGGCTTTAGCTAAGGGTCACTCACTCCTGGAGCTATCAGAACTAGAGTAAACAGCATTTAATAGCATTTACTGAGGTGTAGGTGAGTACGGCAGTGTCAACAGATACTTAGTGAGGGGATCCACAGGTAATATTCAAACGCAAACTACCCACATACACACACATACACAGTAGTGTTAGTTTTATTAATATTGTAATACTATTAATATTGTTAGGACTATTACTATTACTGTGGAAAATATTGGTATTTTCCGAAAGTTGTAATTGATAAACTTTCAATATGAATAGATATCATTAATGTGTTGCTGTTGGTTTAACATTAACTGAAAAGAACCAACAATTAACACGCATGCGCGAGATGCCTCGTCAGTGGGCAGGGAGCTGGGTAGAGGGGAATGGGCAGAGTGAACAGCGAGCCTAGGACCCGAGATCAGGTGGTAGATGGCCTGTGAATTTGGAGACTCCGCCCCCCAAATCGGATTTAATACCTCCTTTCATAATGTGGAGGAATATCCAGTGACGCGGGAATATCAGTGGGACAATCGGTCCAGGAGGTCCAGTAATAGGACAATAATGAAATAAGGTGTGCCGCCGGCGAGTGATGCTGGTCTAGGCCTATTTGAACTGAGTGAAATGACCATACGGCAGGATAAAGTCGTAACCCTGATGCTGGGGAGTTTCATCTTGAAGAGACTGAAATATTTCGATGAACTTTGGGAAATGGTGAATATAGTGAAACCGAGTTGTAAATAATCAGGGGTTGATTGACCGGCGGGTCTGCTTGGGTATGCCATACCCCGACCGCCATATTGGATAGTGATTGAAATGAACTAACATATCGCAGTTATCTACTCGAAATCAAGTATCGAGACTGTGAATGTGTATAAACTAGTGGGGCATTAAGCCAGGATATCGTAATATGTAAGTTATACGTATAAACAGTACAAAGGTCGGATTAGTGAGAGGATCTGATTCGCTACCCCGACCAACCCATGTTAACAACGCTCGTCTGTGGGCGTATGAGTGACGGAAATTAACCTTCCTTGACTCGACGAGACAACTAATACCATCGCGATCGAATCAGATCGCAGAGAGGACGTCAACAACGGAACGACTCCCTCATCTAAGCTAAGTAATCTGCTTGCAACTTTTGTTATTGGCCAATGATATTGTTAGCACAGTAGATGTACTTTAGCTAGTCCCAACGATCTACATACAACTATGTCTGTTAATTAGGTGAGTGATGGTCATGATAGACTTACATCTGTACTCTACCTCTCCTGTTTGATCAGTTGTTTAATAACCATACAGTCCACTTAAATTTAAACTAATCATAATTATAATAAATGATCTTCTCAGATTTATTTATACTGGTCCAGAGTGCAGTGGGTTAACGAGAATATTGAAGGTACCCCTTGGAGTGCGGCCAGGAGCGGTAAAGTTCTCACATACCTTAAAGGGAATGACTGCGGTAAAATTATACGAGTCTGTATCATCTCCTAGGAGTTTGTTTTACTAGTGGCGGTGTCCAGATAGACTTATCTCTCACAATTCCCCACAGCGCCCGTTGGTCCGTCCTGAACCGGATGATTAGTGAATTAATCATTATTGAATTAATTAATTAATAAATAAGTGACTGATCATAGGAAGTGATATAGAGTACACAGTTAATTAATTGTGGTGGACGTAATTAGTCCATAATTGCTAGCACAGGCGTGCTACGATTTGTGCAAGAGTAAGGTGAGAATCACCTTTATAAACAATTTATTTAATTTGTGACGTCAGTGGTTATTGATCCTATAACCATGGCTGAACTTAATGGAGTTAGTGGCTGGCAAGCCCATGAATAATAAAGGGTCTATTTAATTTGTACCCTCAGCGGTTGTTGATCTATAACCATGGCTGAACTTAATGGAGTTAGTGTGGCTGGCAAGCCCATGAATAATAAAGGGTCTTTAATTGTACCCTCAGTGTTATTGATCCTATAACCATGGCTGAACTTAATAGGTTAGTGTGCTGGCAAGCCCATGAATAATAAAGGGTCTATTTAATTTGTACCCTCAGCGGTTATTGATCCTATAACCATGGCTGAACTTAATGGAGTTAGTGTGGCTGGCAAGCCCAGGAGAATAAATGGCTGATAATGACCCTCGAGTAGTTATTGATCGCTATGACCATGTAAAAAAAAAAAAAAAAAAAAAAAAAAAAAAAAAAAAAAAAAAAAAAAAAAAAAAAAAAAAAAAAAAAAAAAAAGGGGGGGGGGGGGGGGGGGGGGGGGGGGGGGGGGGGGGGGGGGGGGGGGGGGGGGTGTTTTTGATAGGCAGTGACTATTATGCCACCTTCGTGAAGGGTATGACGAAGAAAGGTGGTGTCACTCTTCTCAACACTTGGTGCAGGCCATGTAATTTATGCGAGCTTCTCGCAGTAATGAATGACTGGAGGAAGCCATAAATACGATCACGTGTGTCTTACTCATGAAAGTTAACCCAGTGTAAATATTCTTCTATAGAGGATGCTGTTAAACCAGTGCATAAATTGTGGAACTGGACAGTGGGGATAAATGTAAATGAAAGTCCAGATGATTCCTTCCTCAGGAACAATACCTGAAGGATGTTAAATTTGAGTCTGGACAATACTGGTGCGACTCCATGGAAGCTAAACATCCGGAACTACCACTAATTACCGGATGGCGTATGGTCAGTTAAAGGCCCAGCTCCACGAGGTGAGTAAGACACCAGAATTGTTGACTGCAAATAAATCATTATGAACAGTTAAATAATCAGTTCATAGAGGGGGTACCCCTGAGCAAGCCAATATTTATGGCCACTACTTACTCATCACGGAGTGAAGGATTCCCAAAACCCCTCCCTTTTAGGATCGTGTTTAATTGTAGTCCCCGGGTAATAAAAATGTACCTAGTTTGAATGATTGGGGGGTTTGGCAGTCCGTCGCTGACGGAGAAATTGGGAATGTGTTTGAATTTCCCCGAGTTATGGGGGTGCCTTACGGCAGAATAAGTAAAGCTTTCCTGGGGTGGGATTGCAAGAAACGGATCGGGATTACACAAGATTTCTGTGGCCAGAGGATCCTAGCAATCCCCCTTAGTCCCTGAAAACCTTTTAGATTCAGAAGTGTCTTATTCGGGGCTACTTCTAGTCCGTTCTTACTTCAGGCGACGATAAAATCGCACCTTAAACTCAGGGGTCCCCGGTGAAATAATGAGTAAACAATTCTATTGGACAATTTCCTGGGTGGCGTCAACTAAGAGGAGCTAATGAAGATATATGAAGGGGCTAAGGCATAATGCAAAAAGGGGAAATATCCCTCCGGAAGTGGAACATAATTCGTCCAGGTTAAAGGACCGAATAAATAAAGATAATCGCGATGGAAAGATCTGGGTGTAGCAATGTATTGGGACTGACTTGGGATACTGAGAGAGACTTGATATCGTTAAACCTAATAATTATATTGCAAAAATTAAAAAAAACCCTTGCTGAAGTTTAAAAAATGTTTATCCACTGGGCTTGGGGCGCCTTTAAAACCGAGGAATTGGTAAAAGGGAGGCATGGAAGCAGAAGGGTGTTTGGGGATGAAACCTACCTGAGAATTCGTTAACAGGTGGGAAGAATTATTGGATTAGAGAAGTTCAATTTGGATTTTCCTGGGTTGTGCTTCCTGGGGGAAAAATACACTCACATTTTTGGATTTTCTAAATTGGCGTATGGAGCAGTCGTTTATTTTCAATGATAAAATATTCTCTTGTCATGTCAAAAAAACTAAAGTGGCTCCAAAAAAATTACGACTTTACTCAGTTGGAATTAACCGCCATTTATGGGGGGTGTCAATTAGCTGATTATTACGGGGTAAATTGGGAGATAAATATTAGCGCACCAAATTTTTGGCTGAAATGAGGTTCCTTGCAGTGTTTCTAACAAAAACAGCAAGATTGTGTACGTGCAAAATATTTGCAAAAATTTAGGGAATCAATTTGAATCGTCTACAACGAACTCGCCCGGCCGCAGTGTGGAAAATATTGGATTTTCCGAAAGTTGTAATTGATAAACTTTCCAATATGAATAGATATCATTATGTGTTGCTGGTGTTAACATTAACTGAAAGGGAAACCCAAAAATTCACGCATGCGGATCCTCGTAGGGGCAGAGCTGGGAGGGGGGGAGAGAGAATACAGGTGGCACCTAATCAGGTTGTGAAATTTTGGGCCGTAAAAATTTGGAATTTCCGCCCCCAAATCGGATTTTATTACCTCCTTTCAATGTGGGAATATCCAGTGGGGGGGGGGAAATCCAAGGGGGCAACGGGCCAGGAGGTCAGTTGGAAATAATTTAGAAGAAAGACCTGCAGGTGGATGGCAAGGTATTTGAACTGGGTGGATGACCATCGGCAGGATAAGTGGACCCTGATGTTGGGAGTTTAAAATTAAAAAGACTGAATATATTCGAGAACTTGAAAAGGAAAAGTGACCGGTGTAAATAATCCGGGGGTTTTGAGGCGTCTGGGGGTACATTTCCCCCCAATTGGGTGTGATTGAAATGAACTAACATATAATTATCTACTAAATTAAGTATCGAGACTGTGAATGTGTATAAACCAGTCATTAAGCCAGGATACGTAATATGTAAAGTTAGTATAAACAGTACAAGGGGCGGATTAGTGGAGGATCTGATTCGCTACCCCACCAACCCATGTTCAACGCCGTCTCGTGGGGCGATAGGGACGGAAATTACCCCTTTCCCTTTAATCGGAGACAACTAATACCGCGACGAACCGATCCAGGGCGTCAACAAGGAACGATCCCCCATCTAAAGCTAAATTTTCTGCTGGATTTTTTTATTGGCCAATGATATTGTTGCACAGTAGTGTACTGTTGTCAAAATCTACATAACCCTATGATGCTGTTAATTAGGTGAGGAGGTCATGTATTACTTTGTCTCTACTCTTCTCCTGATCATTGTTTAATACCCATCAGTCCACTTAAATTTAATATAATTATAATATGATCTTCTCAAAAAATT